>CAHIKZ030004049.1:1487500-1512500 GCA_903632075.3 Acanthosepion pharaonis
GTGAAATAAAGGGTTCAGTCCGAATAATGTAAATATTGTAAATGAAAATTTTGTCGGCATTAAATAAGTGATTGAGGTTGATATACCGTAAAACAAAACAAACCAAAGTACGAATAATGTACATAGTACCTCATCTCAGAAATTTTTAGACAGACTCTAATCCTAGCAATATAAAAATATTTAATGAAAATAAGACAAATATAAGAAACAGTGGTCATTCAATTAAATTTGAATGCATACAAAACTAAAAGAAAAAGAAATATAATTTAGTTTCATCCACCTTATAATAATATAATAAAAACAAAAATAGAAAAAATATTTTTAAATTAATTGAAAAATGCATCCCTAAAATAGAAAACTATCAAATATCATTAATAAAAATACATTTAAAATCGGTTATAATTGTATGAATAATATGGAGAAAATGTTAAATAAATATAGTAAAAAAAATTAAACCAAAATAACAGCAATTACAATGACAAAAACCCACAAAATAGTAACAATAATTTAATTTTCAAAATAAAAACTGCCCACTTAATAAATGTCTAACTAATAATATAATATATAAAGCAACTGCATTAAATAACATTAAAACAAATTATATAGGAGCAACTGAAACAACTTTTAAAGAAAGATTTAATAATTGTAAAATGTCATTTAAAATAGATAGGCAAATAACACAACATTATCAAAATATGCAAAATAGTCAAAATAGAAAAAAAATATATCAAGTGAAATTCAATGGGAAATCATAAAAAATAATTCTTCCATGTAATGTTAATAATAGAAAATGTAGACTGTGTCTAGAAGAAAAATTTTATATAATAAATTTCCATAATGAAATTAAATTATTAAACAAGAAAAATGAATTAATGGGTAAATGCAGACATTTTAACTAAGATAACATAATATAACAAATGCAACAGAAAGTAATATAAATTAAATAATGTAACATAATATAATCAACACAATGCAATATATACACACACACACACACACACACACACACATATATATATATATATATATATATATATATATATATATATATATATATATATATATATATATATAAGTAATCAAATCTATACATCTAAACAAAATGACAATAAAAAATAGAAAATTACAGAATATAGAACTGAATAATATGGTGTGTGTTTATATGTATATATATATGTATGTATGTATATGTTATATGTGTGTCCTTGTATGTGTATATATGTGTGTTTGTATGTAAATATATGTATATATATGTATGTATATGTTATATGTGTGTGTTTGTATGTGTATATATGTGTGTGTTTGTATGTAAATATATGTATATATATGTATGTATATGTTATATGTGTGTGTTTGTATGTGTATATATGTGTGTGTTTGTATGTAAATATATGTATATATATGTATGTATATGTTATATGTGTGTGTTTGTATGTGTATATATGTGTGTGTTTGTATGTATATATCTCTGTGTGTGTCTATATGTATATATCTATGTGTGTGTTTATATATATATATATATATATGTATGTGCATGCTTGTCTGTATGTATATATATATATATGTGTGTGTTCATATGTACTTTTATATATATATGTTTGTGTATTTGTATGTATATGTATATATGTATGTGTGTGTTTTTGTGTATATATATATGTCTGTGTATGAGTGTGTTTGTATATATATATATGTGTGTGTGTATGTATATGTGTGTGTTTGTATGTATGTATATATGTGTGTGTTCATATGTGCTTTATATATATATATATATATATATATGTGTCTGTGTGTGTATTTGTATGTATATGTATATATGTGTGTGTTTTTGTGTATATATATGTGTGTGTTTGTATATATATATATATTTGTGTGTGTGTGTATGTATGTATATATGTATGTGTGTGTATGTATGTATGTATGTATATATGTGTGTATTCATATGTACTTTTATATATATATATGTGTGTGTATTTGTATTTATATGTATATATGTGTGTGTGTTTTTGTGTGTATATACAGTGTGGCAATAAATTCACAACAGTAATCAACAGTCCAGAAGTTTGTTATTAAAATGGTTCTGGTGAATAACAATAAAATGCTCTGGTAAATAATAGTAAATTAATTACCGATACTCTTCAAACTGCAAGCCACCTGATTCAATGCTTTGCTTTTTTATTATATGTAACTGTATAATGACTTTATTGTCACCCTCTATGTATATATATATATATATGTATGGGGGGAGGTTAATATATATATGTATGTGTGTGTGTTTTTATATATATATATATATATATATATATATATATATATATATGTGTGCATGTGTGTGTTTTATATATATATATATATATATATATATATATATATATATATATATATATGTGTCTGTGTGCATGTGTGTTTTATACATATAAATATGAGTGTTTAAATGAATATATGTCTGTGTGTGTTATATATATATATATATGTGTATGTGTGTTTCTATATATGTTTTTTAAATATGTGTGTGTTTACATATATGTGTGTGTGTGTGCATGTTTGTGTGTGTTTATATATGTGTGTGTGCATGTTTGTATGTGTTTATATATGTATGTGTGTGCATGTTTGTGTGTGTTTCATATATATATATGTGTGTGTGTGTTGCGTGCGTATATATATATATATGTGTGTGTTTGTGTGTTTATATATGTGTGTGTTTATGTATGTGTGTGTTTGTGTGCATTTATATATATGTGTGTGTGTGATATATATATGTGTGTTTGTATGTTTATATATGTGTGTGTTTGTTTATATATATGTCTGTGTTTATATATATATATATGTGTGTGTGTGTGTGTGCGTGAGTTTTTATATTGTAGTTTCAAAATTTCCTGCAATCTAGCCAAATTCATCTATATTATATTTCTTTTAATCACCTTTGTTTTTAAATACTCCACTGTGGTTGAATTAACGATTAAAGAGCTTTCCAGACATTTTCGCTTCAGTGAATTATTTTCTCTTTTAATTAGAGGAGCATTTTTTTTATGTTGAAATTGTGGTCAGTTTTGTGATGGTGAACAACCAATGTGTCTTGTGTGGTGTTCTTTTTTAATCTATTTTTTTGTGTTCATATAGTCTTTTGTTTAAACTTCTTGAGTTTTCTCTAATATATTTCCTATAATTCTACATTCATACACAACACAACCGATTCATTCAGTTAAAAGTAAAATCATCCTTGATAATGGCTAAAATTATAGCCATAAGGACTTGGATATGCAGAAATTTTGGACAGTTTTTTACACATTTTTTGTCCAGAAAAGAAAACCCTTGTACAAGCACAAGAAAATCAAATAAAAACTTAATTGCAATATCTTGTCAGTCATCTTTAATGAAACATGTATAAAAGAAGAGCCACCTAAATACACACACACACACACTATATATATATATATTTCATTAAATAATATAGACAAGTGTTGTCTATTTATTTTATGTAAATAAAATAGATAGACAATGCTTGTCTATATTATTTAATGAAACATGTATGAATAAAAAAAATGCTGCCTAAATACACACAATATATATATATATATATATATATGTGTGTGTGCGTGTATGTGACAGGCCACACCCCTTGACAGTTTGTTTAGCAGACACTGTCATCTTGTTGCTGGCTGAGTCGGCCTTCCTGAGACCAATATAGCAAAGTTACCCACAAGTTGGTAATAGATATTGTTTCTGCTTCTTACTGAAAATCAAATTAGTGTTTTTGGGGGTTTTTTCATAGTGTTAAATAACTTAACATGTATAAGCTGTACTGACTACTTTTGTAGCTCTTAGTCAGGAAATTTTACTGACTACTCATCAGCGATGGAGAGAGAGAGACAGCCAATATTGTTGCTCATTACTATCTAGCTATTTTAGACTAAATGCTTGATAAGTAGCAAAATTTCTCATTGAAAAATCTTTGGTGGAGAAACAAGGAAACCTCGCCTTCTTGGTAACTGCTGATTTGTTAATTCATGGTTGAATGAAAAGTCACTCAAACCTGCTACATCCTTCTTCTTTTACTTTTTTTGTGATGACACTGCTGATCCTAACTCAATGGGATTTGTGACTGTCAACTGACCCTATCCAATGGTGTTTTAGAAATACAATATATGTCTAGTAACACGCATGACTGTTTATTAGTTAGATCTTTTTATTCCCCTAATACTTAACCTAAACTTATTCTTTACTTCACACATACAATATTATAAACATTAAAAACGACTGACAAGGTGCTGTGCTTAAGTTTTTTTATATAATTTTTCATGTGTTCCTATAATTTTTTTTCTTTACAGGACATCTCTATCTATAAAAGGCAGGATGTGTATATGTGTGTAACAAATGCACGGCCACAATTTTCGACGGATTTGCACCAAAATTTACATGCACATGCTCCAAGTTAGCAAGAAGGCCAAGACTGACTTTGCATTTCCCAACTCCCATCGATAGTGGAAATAATCGATTTTTTCATGCTTCTACGGCAGTTTTCATGTAGTTTGTAGCCATTTTCTACTGGCAAGAGTGAGAGCCTATAGCTGGCTTCCACGAATAGGCAGGAAGATTCTATTGGCCAATGTAAGAGCCAACAACTGACTGACATGAATGTTAACTAGCATGCAAAAAAAATCAAGAGCTGCATTCGTCACAAGTGGGGAAAAATTTAAATCTGCATGGCACTTTACTCCAATTGGCTCATTAATTGCTTAAACTCAATGTTGATTCTGATTCCAGAACTGGGTTGGGTGTGAAAAAGTATCTGTTGTTAACATTCTTTTTTTCATTCGGTTTTTCCAGTTACAAGTCCTTTTTTAAAGCTGATCGTTTTGCGTTCATTTTGTTTAGTTCTTTTTTCGTAACAGATTTAATGTTTAGTATAGAGCTTAGAAAAAATTCGCATTGTGTGATAGGCAAGAAGTAAGGCATGTAGCAACATTTAAAGGCAAGGAAGGGCAAAAATATTTTAAGTCAAGTGATAGCGATTGCTGTATGAGTCGTACGATTTTTGAATCAAGCACGGGCAACTTTGGCCATGCTGCTAGTATTTTATATATTCAAGCACCTTCAGCATAAAACTCTGAATTGTGCTACCAGTGAGAAAAAATGTATATTTATTAATATAGAGAATGTTGCAGCAAAATCCGACACTTGACAAAAAGAAAACGAAATAGGCAATAAAAACAAAAGTTGTATATGCAGAGACCTGACAGTTTATTTAGCAACAGTTAGAGTTACATACTACATTATTTTTCAATGTAACCGCCACCGGCGGTGACGACCATCTCAAGGTGGGAGCGAAATGAGTCACATGCGACCATGTCCTTGTCAATAGTGACGAACGCCTCCACAATGGCAGCCTTCATAGAGTCGACCGTGTTGTGGGCATGCTTGTTGGTCTTGACCTAGATCACGCCCCAGAAGAAATAAAGTGGTTTGCAGTTGGGTGAGGAGGGCGGCCGGCGGCGACGAGCATCTCAAGGCGGGTGCGAAATGAGTCACATGCTTTGGCAACCATGTCCTTGTCGATAGTGATGAACGCCTCCACGATGGCAGCCTTCAGAGAGTCAACCTTGATCACGCTCCAGAAGAAATAAAGTAGTTTGTAGTCAGGTGAGGAGGGTGGGCATAAGTCCAATGACCAGTGGTGAGGAACATTGTTGAGCAGCCATGCCTGGGTCGTCTTGGCCTTGTGTGCAGGAGCTGAGTCATGCTGGAAGATGTTGGGGCGTCCGGTGGCGATCTCGTCCATCCAGGGCTTCACCACGCTTCTCAGCACCTCCTGGTAGATCTCGGCGGTGACTCTCAGGCCCTTTTGAAAGAAGAACAGAGGCATGATGTCCCCCTCGCTGGAGATGATGCCAAGGACCATGATGGAGGAGGGAATCTTTGTATCAGAGAAGAACCTCAGCATCCCGGCGGACCCGTACTTAAGCTTGTTTACCAAAGCTGCTGCCCTGACCTTCCTTGACTCCTTGGAGGCATTCATGATGAGCATGCGGTGAGACTAGCGGTAGGAGAATAACCAATGTCCTTCTTGATCGGTTCGGCAGATTGTCGACTTGTTGTGTCAGTAGCAATCTTGGCGTAGCTCGGGCTTCCATCATTGTCAACTGTCTCCTTGACTGTGGCAACGAACGCGTTGGTCCTAACGGCCGAAGAACAAACTTTGTGAGCCTTTCATTTGGCAGTGAATTCGTCCTTCTTCTCACACACCTTCCACATCCTCCAAATGTCCATGACCATGGTCCTCTTGAACCCAAACCAGGCCTTCACTTCCGCAGACTTTTTCCCGACACAAAAAGAAGCTACTACCGCTGCTCTGCACTCATATTCCATCCTGGAAAAGGTTAGAGAGAAAAACGTTAGTTGTCAAACTGTCAGGTATATTCATATACAACTTTTGTTTTTATTGCCTATTTTGTTTTCTTTTTGTCAAGTGTCGGATTTTGCTGCAACACCCTCTATATTGTTGCATGTGTTTGTGAGTATAAATTGTGTATTTAGGTAGCAATCTCTCTTTTATACAGGTTTCATTGAAAACAACTGGCAAGGTGTGGCAGTTGAGTTTTTTTATATTCATGTGTTCGTATATTTTTTTTCTTTTCAGGACACAAATTGTATAAAAACTATTCGAATGTTTTCCAAGCGTTTTCGGCTATACTTTTAGCCATTATCAATGACAAATTTTATTTTACTGCTAACTGAATATATGGATTGTTTTATGCATGTATCTAGAGTTCTAGGAATGTTTTATTTTTCAAACATGGTCAGCATATTTTGGCCATGTTCATAGTTGTTATTAATGAGTGTTGGCTTTTTCTCTTTTTTTTTTATTACTGCTCCCATCATTTTTAGCCACTATTTACATGTGGATGAGACTATTATATTTGTATTATCCACAAGTATATTACAGATAGTTTGCTAGGTTTCCATATATGGTCAGAGAAATATAGCGTGATTCTTCTTCACACTATCTGGCATGATCATACATTTTTTACAAAGCCAGTGTGCTCAAATCCTCACTTAGGATGACTTGTGATTTTGTGCAAGCACAACCACTGATGGCTCCCAAATATTTCCATCTACCTGATTTCACCCACATGATATGGATCAACTTGACATCTGGTTTTCAGGTACTTTTCAAAGGTGCCACACACCAGAATTTTTCTCCAGAGCAATAAACATGAAAAAGTCACCTTCCTGAAAAAAATCAACCATGATGACATTCAAGCCCAGGTCTGATGCTCAAAATGGTTGTTATATTATATATATATATATATATATATATATATATATATATATATATATATATATATGACTGATATAAGATATTCAAAGTATGCAGGATGGAATATGTGAAAACCAGTTGGATGGAGTTGTCTGAAGATGGTAAGAGATAGTGAAACATTATGGTAATGTTTATATCAATATTTGACATTTCCTTATATGAAAACATGCAGTATTCATTGACCGAGCAGCCAGTGCTACTCAAGTAAGGCTCTTCTTCATCCACTGGCCATCAGGCTGGGATCAAAGTGTAGTATCTGTTTCTCTCTAATGGTAACATTAGCCGTTTTCTTATAATAATTGCATTCATTGACCGAGCAGCCAGTGCGCTTTTTCTTTCCCTGGCCATCGGGATGGGATCAAAGTGTAGTATCTGAAATCTCTAATGGTAATATTAGCCGTTTCTTATAATGAAACATTCATTCATTGACCGAGCAGCCAGTGCTACTCGTTACGCTTTTTCTTCACTGCCTTCAGGATTCATCTGTTCTCCTCATCTCTGTTTCCTTATAATGAAACATTCGGCATTCATTGATCGAGCAGATGGGTTCGCTTTTCTTCAAAGTGTAGTATCTGTTCTCCACCTCTCAAATGGTAATGGTAATATTAACTGTTTTCTTTTAATGAAACATTCGGCATTCATTGACCAAGCAGCCAGCGCTACTCAAGTAAGGCTTTTCTTCACTCCCTGGCCATTGGGCTGGGATCAAAGTGTAGTATCTGTTCTCCTCATCTCTAATGATAATGGTAATATTAGCCGTTTCCTTAGAATGAAACATTTGGCATTTATTGATTGAGCAGCCAGTTGCAATTTATAAAATCTTTCTCTTAAAAAATTTTTGGGGAAAATTGGCTTTCTCAAATCCAGTAGCTTTTATTGCTCTTTCCAGTTTTCCTGGGGGTTCCCACTTAACCTTTTTTGAAAGTACTGTAGAATGTCAACATTTTGATGATGTCATTATTTTCTTTTTCAGCTACATGTGCTATACATTTTAGTTGTTGCTGTTGTTGAAAGTCCTCAAGTGATTTGGTTTCTAGCATTTGGTACAGTTCTTTATAATTCTATAGTACCAGTCCCAGTGGTTTGAAAAATGATGGTCCTTGCCAAGACCTACAGAATTCCTTCACTGGCAAATGGGTTGTGTAGTATCTGTTTTCCTGATCTCTAATGGTAATATTAGCTGTTCCCTTATAAGAAAACATTCTGCATTCATTGACCTATCAGCTGGTGATACTTTTGCTTGTAATTTATAAAATCTGTCTTAAAAAAAGTCCAAAAAATATTATTTCTTTTTCTTGTATTGATAAGGATTTCCTTTGTAATCTGTTTGAAATCATGTGCAATTGTATTTCTGGTTCCTTCTGAAATCTTTTCATTCTCTTTCACTCTCATTTGTGTCTTAGTGGCATTATCACCTTGCTTGGGATGAAATGATTAAAAAAAGCAAACAAAAGCTAGTTCATACTTACATATTCAAAGTGAATTGTTACATATACCAATTGTTTGTAGAGCTTCTCACACTCTTTTCAATAAGATGCTATAAACTTTCCAATAAATCTTTGTTATTTTTTGACAAAATCTTCCTCAGGAATTGTTGCTGTAATTTCCTTGCAAAGGATAGTTAAAGAATCCTTGAGAGGAGATGTGAACAACAACCTTAAGAATACTTGTATTATTTACATTACTCAAACCGTTATCCTCATCTTCATTGCCATATTCACAACATTTCGACCGTTGTACACTCCGGCCTTCTTCAGGTGAATGGATCTCTAAGATGAGGTATTATTATTACTTGCATTATTTACATTACTCAGACTGTTATCCTCATTTTATTGCCATATTTTTCAGGTGAATGGATCTCTAAGATGAGGTATTATTATTACTTGCATTATTTACATTACTCAGACTGTTATCCTCATTTTCATTGCCATATTCACAACATTTCGGCCGTTGTACACTCCGGCCTTCTTCAGGTGAATGGATCTCTAAGATGAGGTATTATTATTACTTGCATTATTTACATTACTCAGACTGTTATCCTCATTTTCATTACCATATTCACAACATTTCGGCTGTTGTACACTCCGACCTTCTTCAGGTGGTTGGTTACATTCAATGCCTCAAAAACCAAATGAGTTACCCTCCATCACTGCTGATTGAACTCCGAACTATCACCATTCACAATCAGCTGTTGTCCGCTTTGGGAAGTTCCATGCCTTGAGAGACTACTGGGCCTTAAACTTACCCCTGAACTCAAGTGGAACTTGTACATACAAACTATCACTAAAGATGCAGGAAAAAATTTTGCATCCCTGCATCACTCCTCATGCTAGCCCCTACCTTTACAAGACCCAGATCAGGCCAAAAATGGAGAATTATTGTCATATTTGAGTGGAAGTTGCCCAGTCCTCACTTTTCAGTTTTGATACAGTCCAAAAGCATCTTGTGGCTGACAAATTATTTTCCACACGGCAACCACTCTTTCACAGGTGGGATGTGGCAAGCGTCTCACTGTTCTGTCGCTACTTCCAAGGAAAGTTCTCAGACAAACTGCATTCCTTGGTTTTACCAGTCCTAACATTCATGGTAAGGACACACCATGCCATGCCCATAGTAGCAAACCACCCACATTCCCTCTATATTCCATCGGAGAGAAATAAGTTCCACTGGAGCATGAACCATGGAACTGACTCCCAAGAGGATATTTCCTTGATCATTACTATCTTAAGCTGTTCAAGTCTAGGGCTAACCATCATTTACCTCTCCTATCTGTATAAACTGCCTCTTCATGTGACCCTCTACCTTGAGTGGCCTCTGGACTTTGTACAGGGTAAACCTTACTGTCAAATAAATAAATAAATGTCTGGGCTACCCTCTTCTAGATTTGTTGCCGACCACCCAAAGATTATGATGGTTTCATGTCAAAGGATAGCCAAGGAAACTTGGAGAGAAGGTGTCAAGAATAATCTTAATAAACTGAATTCGAAAGAAGATATGTCTGTAGATAGATTAGTGTACAGTAGTTATTGTATAGCTATCTGAGTATTCCTTCCCTGGATTTGTTGCTGACCACACAAATACTATGAGGTTTTCATTTCAAAGGATGGCCAAGGAAACCTGGAGAGCAGGTGTCAAGAAGATTCTCAATAAATTGAACTCTAAAGAAGACAAGACTGTTGATAGATTAGTCTACAGTAGTCATTGTATAGATCAGTCATGGGCAAAGTGTGGCCCATGGGTGACATGTGGCCCATTTGGCTTTACTGAAAAGCATGCAGAATTCCATGAAGAAAATAAGCTTTATTAAAATTTTGTTTATTTCATTTTGTCCTCACTTGTTCACTCACATACTCTCTCAGACATAACCCCATACATAAACAATGATTAAGCACAGTGTTTCTTGAATTTTCTAACTTTTCGTTGAAGGTAACGTTTTTTTCATTTTAAACGATTGGTGATTTTCACTTAAGAAGACCATGTGTGTAAATATCATTTGCTTCAGAAACAGGGTGTTCATAATAATTTTTCGTCTGCAGAAGAAATACATTTTTGGAGAAGAAACATATTTTTTCTCAAGAGAAGAAGTATATTTTTTAATTTAAAAATAATTTTTTGTATTTTCAAATGAATAAATAAGAAACAAATCACATGCAACATTGTTTGATAAAAATCTGTGATAAAATTATATTGAGAATTGATTTTTTAATTATTGAGAAATCTTTTCTCCTGAAACAATCAACCTTTCACCATTTCTATGGCAGATGCTTACGCGTACGGTTTTTGTGATGAAAGTGGCTGAGACAGCTTCAACAGAAAATTACCTTGAAACTTTTTAATAATGCAGGCTCTCTTATGATGAGCCATATCTGATGTGGCCCAATAGTCGGAAAAGGTTACCCATACCTGGTAAAGATATCTGGGTCTTCCCTGGTTTTGTTGCAGATCACCCTAAAATTATTTTGGATAATAAGGATAACTAAAACGAACGTCAACAGTAGATGGGAAGAAGAAATTCAAGAAACTGACGTCAAAATACATTGCTTAAGATAAAAGAGTCACCGAACAAAAGCAAAGTTTAACACAACTAATTTTTTTGTTATATTTTGCCTGACAGCAATATAAAAAAAAAAAAAAAAAAAAGGAGTTTTCTTTCACAATACTTGAAATTGCTTTGCGGATATTTTTTCTGAACTTTTTGTTTTGTGGATTGCATGTTGGAATTGCCTACTCTACCTCAGGGTAAACAGAAAAGCAAATGTGATCTTTTGAAAATATTTCTGGGTAAAGTGAGTTAGTAAGACTGAGGAGTGAAGCAAATAAGTAATAATGAAATAATCTGTTTACAAATGTAAGTACTTTTGACACTTACTGCTTTCTTGTGTCGATGAAGGTTGGGTTAAGGGTGGGTACCAAAAGACTTCACTGATGCTTTATCTACCCAAAGTCATAAGTAATGATGAAAATAATGGCAAAACAGTGCTTGCCTATTTGGAAAGAATTAGCCGCTTATCAGATTTTCCCAGGCTTTTGCTTCTGGGTGCCTAATGAGGGGTCAATCTCATGATGATCACATTGATTGGATAAAGAACCGTGGGAATGTTACACAAGGCTGTGCACGACGGGGGTGGGGTGTACTCATAGGTTGGGAGGTACTAGTGAATTGGTTATTTTTTTTTTGGTCAGGCCTGACCTGGCCACTCCTGTTTTGGGAAGTTTAAATTTGGTATGGTTGTTTGGGTGGGGGTGCAGAGGAGGAAATTAAGGGAGAATAAATTCTTATAGTTTTACTTGATGCAATGACATGCCTTACTACCCACATTAGTTTACTATGATGCAGTGATCACCAAAATTGTGTCTCCCCAACAAATGTACCCCTACCCTGATTTGATCAGTCTTGTGCATAACTGGTTTCACCTATATTTCCTTCTGTTGTGTATCTTCTACCTTTCACTTTTCCTTTGTCTTTCCCTCTTTATCTGTACCTCACTTCTGCCCCACCTTTTTTCTTTTACTTCTGTCTTTGCTCTTTTGTCTTTCTTTTGTCCTCTTCACCTTGAGTCTACCTCACTTTCTCTCCTGTTTTTTTTTTCACATTTCTCTTTTTGTCTCTTTCACTCCCCTCTTTTCATCTCTCTTTCTCATATCCCTGTTTCATTCCTCTCTCTTGTCTCTCTTTCTGACTTATTATCCTTTTTTTTTTGTCCCTGCATCTGCCTCTCTCTTGCCACTGTATAGATTTCACTTTTATCATGGCTGTCTATCTCTCATTTGTCACAGTATTTCTTTTGTCTCTTTTTTTGTTTTTTGACTCTCTTTTGTCTTTGTCTCTCTTTCTTGTGTCCCCACTTGTCTATCTTTCTTGTGTTCCCACTTGTCTCTCTTTCTTGTGTCCCCACTTGTCTCTCTTTCTTGTGTCCCCACTTGTCTCTCTTTCTTGTGTCCCCACTTGTCTCTCTTTCTTGTGTCCCCACTTGTCTCTCTTTCTTGTGTTCCTACTTGTCTCTCTTTCTTGTGTCTCCACATGTCTCTTTCTTGTGTCTGACTTTTCTCTTTTTGCTGTCTCCACATGTCTCTTTTTCTTCTGCCCCCACCTGTCTGTCTTTCTTCTGCCCCTGCTTGTCTCTCTTTCTTGTGTCCTCACTTGTCTCTCTCTTTCTTGTATCCTCACTTGTCTCTCTCTTTCTTGTGTCCTCACTTGTCTCCCTCTTTCTTGTGTCCTCACTTGTCTCTCTCTTTCTTGTGTCCTCACTTGTCTCTCTCTTCTTTGTGTCTCACTTGTCTCTCTCTTTTTGCTGTTTTGTGTCCCACATGTCTTTCTTTTCTTCTGCCCCACCTGTCCTCTTGTCTCTCTTCTTGCCCCTTGTGCTTGTCTCTCTTTCTTGTGTCCTCACTTGTCTCTCTCTTTCTTGTATCCTCACTTGTCTCTCTCTTTCTTGTGTCCTCACTTGTCTCTCTCTTTCTTGTGTCCTCACTTGTCTCTCTCTTTCTTGTGTCCTCACTTGTCTCTCTCTTTCTTGTGTCCTTACTTGTCTCCCTCTTTCTTGTATCCTCACTTGTCTCTCTCTTTCTTGTATCCCACTTGTCTCTCTCTTTCTTGTATCCTCTTGTCTCTCTCTTTCTTGTGTCCTCACTTGTCTCTCTCTTTCTTGTGTCCTCACTTGTCTCTCTCTTTCTTGTGTCCTCACTTGTCTCCCTCTTTCTTGTATCCTCACTTGTCTCTCTCTTTCTTGTGTCCTCACTTGTCTCTCTCTTTCTTGTGTCCTCACTTGTCTCTCTTTCCCCTCTTGTGTATCCTCACTTGTCTCTCTCTCTTTCTTTCCTTGTGTCTCTCTCTCACTTGTCTCTGTCTCTCTCTTTCTTGTATCCTCACTTGTCTCTCTCTTTCTTGTATCCTCCTTGTCTCCTCTTTCTTTGTCCTCTCTCTCTCTTGTGTGTCCACTTGTCTCTCTCTCTCTTGTGTCCTTGTGTCTCTCTTTCTTGTATCCTCTTGTTCTCTCTTTCTTGTGTCCTCACTTGTCTCTCTCTTTCTTGTATCCTCACTTCTCTCTTTCTTTGTCTCTCTCTCTTGTGTCCTCACTTGTCTCTCTCTTTCTTGTGTCCTACTTGTCTCTCTCTTTCTTGTCTCTCTCTCTTTCTTGTATCCTCACTTGTCTCTCTTTCTGTCCCTCACTTGTCTCTCTTTCTTGTGTCCTCTTGTCTCTCTCTCTCTTTTGTCTCCCTCTTTCTTGTGTCCTACTTGTCTCTCTCTTTCTTGTGTCCTCACTTGTCTCTCTCTTTCTTGTATCCCCTTGTCTCTCTTTCTTGTATCCTCACTTGTCTCTCTCTTTCTTGTGTCTCTTGTCTCTCTCTTTCTTGTCTCTCTCTTTCTTGTGTCCTCACTTGTCTCTCTTTCTGTTCTTGTCTCCCTCTTTCTTGTCTGTCTCCCTCTTTCTTGTATCCTCACTTGTCTCTCTCTTTCTTGTGTCCTCCTTGTCTCTCTTTCTTGTGTCCTCACTTGTCTCTCTCTTTCTTGTGTCCTCACTTGTCTCTCTCTTTCTTGTGTCCTCACTTGTCTCCCTCTTTCTTGTGTCCTCACTTCTCTCTCTCTTTATTGTGTCGCCACTTGTCTCTCCATTTTTCTATCAAGTTATCCCTTTTTCTTTTTTCCCCCAACTTGTCTTTCTTTTTTTTTCTGCTTGTCTTCCTTTCTTTTTCATCTCTCTTGTCTCTCTTACTTTTGTTTCTTCTTGTCTCTTTCTTTTATCTCCACTCAACTCCTCCTTATTTTTGGTCTTTGTATCAGACTCCTTTTCTTTTGTTTCTTCTTCTTCCTTTTTTCTCTTATTCTTTTTCTTTCTTTATCATATCTCCGCTTCTGCCTGTCTTTTTCTTTTGTCTCTTTTGCATTTCTCTTCTTTATTTCTTTTTTTACAAAAATATACAATTTTTCTCCTTTATGTATTTTGCATCTCCAAAATTAATCTTTACCAAATGACATTGGTATTTATGCATCTTACATTCAACCTTTTTTTTTCCTGTGCGCTGCCTTATTTTCTCTGCTGTCTTTCTTTCTTTTCCTTTTTGTCTTTATCTTCCCTCTTCTTTTCCATCCTCTTCCAACTTTTCTTTCTTTCCTTCACTTTCTTCTTTTCAACCCTTTTCTTTATATATTTCCTTCTTTTCCTCACCTTTCCTTCACTGTCTTTTCTTCTTTTCCTTCCTCCTCTTTGCACATTTTTTTTTAATTTATACTTTTTTGTTCATTTTTTTCTTTTCCTTCCTTCTCTCTCTTTTCCTGTCTCTCCTCTTTCCATGCTTTTCTCTATTTTGATAGCTTTCTTTTCCTCTTTTCATTCCTCTCTTTATCCAGTTTTTCTCTTCCTTACCTTCTTTTTTCTTTCTGTCTCTCATCTCTTCTTTTCCTTCCTTATCTCTTTTTTCTTTCTGTCTCTCATCTCTTATTTTCCTTCCTTCTCTATGTTTTTCCTATCTCTCCTATCTTCGTTTTCATTCTCTCCCCTTTTTCCTTTCTCTTATCTCTTCTTATCTTTCACTCATATCTTTTTTCCTTTCTCTACTAACATCTTTTCCATCCTCCTCTCATCTCTTCCTTCTTTTTCTCTCTCTTTTCCTTTCTGTCATCTTTTCTTTTATTTTCTCTCTTCTAATTTTTTCCTTCTTTCTGTCTCATCTATTCTTTCCTTCTCTCTCTTCTTTTCCTATCTATCCTCTCTCCTTTCCAGACTTTCCTCTCACCTTTCTCTTCTTTCTCATCTTTTCCTATCCTCTTTTCTCTCTCTTCTTTTTCTCTCTATCCTCCCTTTTTTCATTTTCTCCTTTCATCTTTTACTTCCTTCTCTTTCTTCTTTTCCTCTCTCTTCTTTTCCTCTCTATCCTCTCTTCTTTTCAGTCTTTCCTCTCATCTTTTCCTTCTCTCTTTTCTCTTCCTATCTATCTTTCCTCTCTTTTCTTTTCTATCTATCCTCTATCTTCTTTTCCTATGTATCCTCCCTTCTTTCCAGTCCCTCCTCTCATCTTTTCTTTCCTTCCTCTCTTTCCTTTTCTCTCTCTTCTTTTTCTCTCTATCCTTTCTAGTCTTTCCTCTCATCTTTTCCTTCTCTCTCTTCTTTTCTTATCAATCTTCTTTCCTCCTTCTTCTTTTTCTTTCTATCCTCTTTCATCTATCTTCTTTTCCTATGCATCCTCCTTTCCAGTCTCTCCTCTCGTCTTTTCCTTCCTTCTCTCTTTTCTTTTATCTATGTTCTTTCTCTCTCTTCTTTTTCTCTCTATCCTCTCTTCTTTCCAGTCTTTCCTCTCATCTCTTCCTTCTTTCTTATCTTTTACATCCTTCTCTCTCTTCTTTTCTTATTTATCCTTTCTAGTCTTTCCTCCCTTCTTTTCCTATGACTTTTTATCTCCTCTCCCTTTCTTTGCTCCCTTTTTAACAGCCCCCTCTCCTTCTCATTTTATGTTTTGTATTCAGAGACCTATCCCTTTGAGAATTCCATCCACTTCCCTCATGAAAAGTTCCCCAGATCTCAACTCTTTCTTTCTAAGCTTGCAATATTCAAGTTGCCAATTGCACCCCACCATTCCACACTTTGTTTTCCCTTCTATAGTTCAAGTAATCAAGCTTAATTATGCAAATGAACCAATTACAAGGTGAGGGGAGAGAAAGGAGGGTCAAGGATTGGCTATACCTTCTGTACTCACCCCCACCCAATTTTTTTTTTTTTTTGAGATTTTTGGCTGCTACTTACTAGAACTTTCTTTGCGGCTTTGAACTTTGCATTCAAAAGATTTTCACCCCATTCTGTGTCAAAACCGACTTTTAAATAATGAGATTTATGCTTAAATCTGTAGGATGCCTACAGTAGAGCAGCACATATTTTATTTTGCATTTTTTTATTAATTATTCATTTACTTGAGGCTACTCAAAACAAGGCCCAAGAACCACTCAAGGCAGAGGGTTACTGAATGAGGTTATATAAATGTAAGAAGTAGCAGTAAGTATATATTATTAGGATATGTAGGATAGATAACAGTGGACCCTAAACTCAATGAGCGATTGGGGATGCATCCTCATTGGAGGCAGTTCTACAATACAAAGGGAATGGGGGATGATTCAGCTCAAAATGTTCCCCTAATACAAGTCCCAAAATTCTGCTAGGAAAGTTAATTCACTGCATCATTCCAGAAAATGTTTCTCATCAGAATTCCATCTTGTACATTTATAAGTCTACATTTCATCCTTGCTTTGAATATTGCTGCCACATCTGGTCTGGTGCTTCTGCTATATATTATTCAGAGATTCTTGATAAGATCCAAAGAAGAATCCATCTTACATATTTATAAGTCTACCATTCATTCTTGCTTTGAATATTGCTGCCTCATCTGGTCCTGTACTTATGCTATATATTTAGAGATTCTTGATAAAATCCAAAGAAGAATCTATCTTCCATATTTATAAGTCTACCATTCATCCATGCTTTGAATATTCTATCTGGCCTGGTGCTTCTGCTATATATTTAGAGATTCTTGATAAAATCAAAAAAGAATCTATCTTACATATTTATAAGTCTACCATTCATCCTTCTGCCACGTCTGGTCTGGTGCTTCTCTTATATATTTATTTTAAAATAAGAATCTACCATATTTATAAGTCTACCATTCATCCTTGCTTTGAATATTGCTTCCACATACAAGATCTTGATTTTCAACACCGTTAATTTGGTCCTACTTTACGGCTCAGAAACCTGGCAGGTAACCAAGACCATTCACCCACAAACTTCAGACATTTACCAACCGATGTCTCAGGTACATCCTCAATATCAGGTGGCTAGAAGTCATCTTCAACGACCAACTGCAGGACAAGACCAGACAGGCCACATTCAAGAATGACATCAAGAAACAGAAATGGTGATGGGTCAGCCACACCTTCCGCAAACTTCTTGTGTCACTGGGCAAGCCCTTATCTGTAATCCACAAGGAAAGCAAAATGTGGATCGCCAAAACAGACTTGAGGCAGCCAGCACGACATGGGCCGAACTGAAGAGGATCACCCGGAACCACGTTCGTTGGAGAGGTGTTGTTGTGAAGGAATCACGAGGCATAAACAACAACAAGATGTCAACTTCCCCAGACAGCATGAAAGTATTTGATGTGTGGCCCTCAAAAAATGTGGGTTCCATACCATTAATTTATGCTATTGCAATTTATTGCTATACTCAAGGTAGTGGGTTACTAATTCTCAGCTATTTTATGAATGTATAATTGTAGATTATGTGGATATATAGGAAATATAATGATTGACCTTAGACTTAAAGCAATTAAGAGTGTACTGATCAGGGAAGTATCCTCTCGGGAGCCCATTTCACATTACAGAGGTTCTTACCTTCTTACCAGTGAAATATAAAAAGATTGTGGATGTTCACACCCCCGTGTACATGATATGGTAGGTGTAACGGTTTGAACTGGTGGAACTAATGAATGTAGTTCATCTGAACATTTTCCATGGAAATAGCAATAGAGTAGTGTAAGGAGAGCTTGTGTGACATTGAGTGCTCCACTGTAGTTGCCTTGTGCCACATCAAGATAAGACTTGTAAATATCCTTAGGTGTCCATAACTTTGTTTATATAAAGATAGAAATAATGCAAAAGCTTTCACAGTTTTTAAACATTCACAAAGTTACATACATAGCCCTCCCTAACATCCTATTCTTTGTAGCTCTAAGCAGTGTCTGCCCCCTTACTACACCTCTCAGCCATTCCCTGTTCTGCCATCCATTTACACAAACTCGTTAAGTTATTCAGTGTTTCCCTCTGCCCCTCTTGCCTGCAATATGTCCCATGTTGAATTCTCCGAGCCTGCTTTCCTCATTATATATACTAGAAATGTCAACTGTCACTTTCAGGGCCTAGAGTCATTTTCCTTCCTATTTTCCTTAAGACTTCCATGTTGCTCAAATATTCTGTCTCTCATATCCTTAGCATCCTTCAATAGAACCATGACTTTTCAATTTAAATATATCATGTTAATATCTGTTATATAAGAATGAAGTGTCGCTGTCGACACTTGAGTTTGAACATAGATCGCCAGTGAGCAAACACAGGCAATCACATTATTGAATTAAGTGGATCACATGACCCTAGAGGAAACGCATAAGTAGGAAGTCACATGACGTCTAATTGATCTGCATTACTAGTCTATCCTCTATTACTATACGGACTGCTATTCTCTACTCTATTCACTATACTATTCCTCTATTCGGATCGCTATTTCTCCTCTATTACTATACGGAGCGCTATTCTCTACTCTATTCACTATACTATTTCTCTATTCGGATCACTATACGGATTACTATTCAAGCGACTATTATCGAGCAAGTACTAAGGATGCGAGATTATTTGAAGGCGTCTGACACCAGTATTGTTCAACGGCATATTATAATTGTATCTGTGATTACAAAGTCTCTAGTAAAACGAGCATTACAAAAGTGGCAACAAGTGTCCACTGACATTACAAAAATATACAAGTCTAGTAAAAGGTGTCATTCAGTTGTGCAGATTGTAACGGCATGGGTACCTCATTTAGTTTTTAGCCAGCTTCTTTACGATGTTATTTCTCAATTTAAACTTGGCTTTAACCTTTACAATATGATCCTTGTATGTAATGGACAAGCCCAGAGTGACCCCACGGTAGATAGGCTTGGGATAGAGTACAAAATCATTCTGATGGTCGTGGGGGAGGGGAAGACTTCACTCATCAACCTCTTAATCACGGATGCAATTTCGCAAGCCTATCACTTCTGTAAAATTATTTCCATGGCAATTATCTATGGCCAGGTAGTGAAGGAAAGCGTAACTTTTAACACTGGCTGCTCAGTCAATGAATGCTGAATGTTTCCTTATAAGGAAATGACTAATATTATAATTCATCTTCTATGTGCCATGTCCCATTAGGTGAACATGGCTTTCCACGACTTCCTCTACTTTATAGCTCTTAGTAAATTTTCTTTTTTTTTTTTTTTTTTTATTTCTCTTAAACCTTGTTCTGCAATCCATTTACACTAGCTCATTTTTTTTTTCTTCTGTATGCCTTGACCCTTCAGGATGTTAGCGATCATGGCTCTCCACAGTTTCCTGTCTTTTGTAGCACTCAATAAATTTTCTCTTCTTTTTATCTCTCCTAAACCGTGTCCTGCCATCTATTTACACCACCTCATTCTTCTTTCTCTATGTGCCATATCGCTTTAGGATGTTGGTAATCATGGCTCTCCACAATTTCCTCTCCTTTGTAAATCTTAATAAATTTTCTCTTTTTGTTATCACTCCAAAACCTCAAGCCCACTAGGTAGGTTATGCATTGTTTTCCTCTTTCCTTTTTGACTTCAATCTGTCTTGGGAGTATCAAATTTTCCAAACCCTCCTTTATCAGAAGCTGGGGTTGAATTATGCACAAGTTATATGAAAAAATCAGGTTTTTCACAAAAAGAATGCAGGGGTCTTACTATATATGAAGTAGCCTTATACACGATTATATACAGTTGTGTTTTGTTTTAATCCATATCACCCCAAGCAAGGCAATAAAGCCACTAAGATACAAGGAGTTACAGGGTGTGGAAGAATTAGGAACAGAAACATTAATAATGAGCTGGAAGAGGAAAGAGTAATCAGGAGGACAGTAGATAGCGATTGACATTGCATTTAAAGTTTTGCAGATAAATGTTGACTGGAAATCAGGGAGCCAGAAGAGATTTCCACAAACAAGAAGTGTAAGAAAAGAAATTATTAGCATAGAACTTATGGCTACATCTAGCCAGTCTGGTACTGTGCTTAAATTCCAAAAGTCTAGGTACCATATTGAAGAGCTCATCTGAACAATTACCATGAAATTATTTATAGAAAAGGCACGAAGAGACAACCTTACAGTGGTGGGAAAGTGAGTGAAGCCAAGCCGCCAGATTAGGACCAACAAAATTGCTGATTCCTCTTTGGATTCTATCAAGGAGCTCAAGGTAAATAGCAGGGGTACCAGACCATATGTGGCATCAATATTCTAAGCATGGGTGAATGGTAGGCTTATAGATATGTATGATAGATTCTGGAGAGAAAAATTGTCTTGCATAACACAATAAACCAACTTTCTTAGCAGCTGACCTAGCAATGGATTTAATATAGTCTTTCCATTTCATGTCAGCTGAGAACATTAGCCCAAGAAGGCATAACAAATCACTTTCCTCGAGGTTAGGATCAGCTATGCTGATGGAAGGCAGAGAGGAGGTCTCTATTAATTAATTTATTCAGATTTTTGTTCTATAAAACTTATATTTCATGTTAACTAATATTACTGAACAAGGGTTCAAACTTTGATAAAATTTAACAAGCCTAATTTTTGTACATGGATCATTAATGTTTATTTCAGGTCTTTTTTTTTTACAAAGTACATCAGTGAATATCTACATATGCACATGTTTGATAAATTTCATAATAACTTAGATATCTTTGTTTGATTTTTATATATCTTAACCTGTTCAATTCTAGGGTCAACCGTTATCTTCCACATACTCTGACCTAAAATTGTCTAGTACTGCGCTTAAATTCAAAGAGTCTAGACACCTCATCAAAAAGCTCATCCAAACAATTACCATGAAAGTATTTATAGAAAAGGCAATCGTACAGCAGTGGGAAAGAGACTGAAGCCAAGATGCCAGAACTGGGCCAATAATATTACTGATTCGTTGGATTTTATCACGGAGCTCTAGATAAATAGCAGGAGCTCCAGACCATATATGGTAACAATATTCTAAGCATGGGTGAATGGTAGACTTATAGATATGCATGATAGATTCTGGAGAGAAAAGGTTTAGATTTATGATAAAAAGAAGCCATCAGGTTGAACTGCCACCAGGAGGATTTAGGTTATTTTGATGTCTCCCTAAATATTTCAGTGATATTTTAACTTTGAAAATTATAGAAATTATAGAAATTTGTAAGTAGAAGGACTTAGTGAGGATCTCCAGAGCAGCACTTACTGAAAATTTCATGAACTTGCATAAAAAAATCATACTTATTATAAAACCCAGGTTGTGTGTGTCTGTTCATTTATATATTGGATCGGATTTCCTACATTTTTTAACCGATTTCAACAAAACTTCACAGGACTACATAAAATTACCTTGCGGTGGTTCTGACAGTGCCAAAAATTGGAAAAACGCAATTTTTTTTGCACAAAATCAATTTGAAAACACGATTAGGAGGCATTGCTGTTTCAAGAATGAAAGGGGGACAACTCATATCGAGTTATACTTATTATAAAACCCAGGTTGTTTGTGTGTGTGTATATCTGTACGTTTATATATTGGATTGGATTTCCCTCATTTTTCAACTGATTTCAACAAAACTTCACTTTTTTTTTTGGCAGGTAGTGTTTCTTACTGTCTTGCACACTTTTTTCTTTATTTTTACATTCAGAATGCTTTAAAAATTCCATTTACAAGACAATTGTTTATAATAAAATTCTATTCAATCGATAGACTCATAACGATTGAAAACAATGTTTTTGTTTGAGTTTGGGTTTGACCAATTTGTAAAAAAAAAACAAAAAAACAAAAAAAAACTAATTAAGACATGCGTGTCTGTCAACCTTAAACAATAATCTTTGTCAATTTTATTTTTCAGTCTTTATGATGGTCGATACTTGATCTATCTCTTACTGTTACATCCCCGGGCAACGCCAGGCTCTACTGCTAGTACTTTATAAAAGAAAAGAAAATGTGCAGAAATAGCTTAAATATTTTATAGGTATAAAGATATGATCATACAACTAACATGGATCCCAAGATCTTTGAAATAAAAAGTAATGTCAACTGAAAAGTCTGTTCACACTTTCCCAGGACCTGGTAAAATGATTAAGAGAAATGAAAGTTTTACAGAATGTATAAGATTGTCGGCCAAGTGTGCCTTGCCCTCTCTGGAGATCTGTGTCCAGTTTTTTTTTTTCATTGTTCCTACTAGTAACCTTTGTTTGGTGTCTCGCTCACAATCTTTAAAGCCATGGAAGCCTCTTAACTCCTTTTGACAAGGCGCATTATTTTTAATAATGCCAGCATTAGTCCTCTTAACAAGCAGGGTTTAAATTGGATTATTTGGAATCATCAAGAAAAGGTCTTCTCAATACGCAGTGAAATAAGGCAAATATCTAAGGTCAAGTTCCTGTCTTTTTCTTGATTTGTATTATGTGACTTTCTCATATTTACTTGTTGTTTTTAAACACAATGGAAATTATTTTAATATAGAAATGCAATGCAAGTTGTATTAAACTTAGGTATTTTTTCTTCAGTGTTACAAAAATCACTAACAACGTAAGAAAATATTACAAACAAATTCATGATTTAAATACAACTTTACATTATTGAGACAGGTAAATGAACAGATGTGTGTATATATGAATGCAGCCTCAAAAAAGGTACCATGCGATAAGGGGCTTTTCCTCCCGGATGGGAATTTCCTCCCACCTTCAGATTCTTCCGAGACAATTGGCAGAGAAGAAGAAATGGGTTTTTCCCATCAGAACGGATGCTGTAGATGTAGTATCTGTTCTGTGCTGGAGGCCTTCTCTCCTCCCTTGCGTTCTCCCCACCGTTGCATGACATCTGTTACATAATGGTGGTAGGACTGGCTATGACTAGCTTTGACAATCTCTGACAAGCTTAGACAAGCTTTGACCACCTAAGACCAGCTTAGACAAGTTTTGACCACCTAAGACCAGCTTAGTCAAGCTATGACCAGCTAAGACCAGCTTAGTCAAGCTATGACCAGCTTAGTCAAGTTTTGACCACCTAAGACCAGCCTAGTCAAGCTATGACCAGCTTTTTTTGACCAACTTAGTTTTTTTCTAAGACCAGCCTAGTCAAGCTATGACCAGCTTAGACCAGCTAGGACCAGCTTAGTCAAGCTTTGACCAGCTAAGACAAGCTTTGACCACCTTAGTCAAGCTTTGACCATCTTAGTCAAGCCATGACCAGCTTAGACAAGCTTTGACCAGCTAAGACCAACTTAGTCAAGCTTTGACCAGCTAAGACCAGCTTAAGACCACTTGGGTCCCCACGTTAAAAACCAACCTTGTGTCACAACCTGACACAGTAATTGGGGTCAAGTATATCTCGTGTACCATGCAATGAGACTTGATTTCTGACAGATTGAGGTATCATTTCCTTTTTATTTTTTATTTATTTTTTGTTTGCTTCCTCAATTCCCTCTCCATTGTTTTATTAAATGTCTTCCTTTTTTTCTTTTCTTCCCTCTTTCCTTTTTTTTCCTTTCTTTCTTTCATATCAGACTTCCCAACTGAATCCATTACTGCTTGAAAATCCTTTATTTAAAATTCTTGGGAACAGAAGTACATAGCGTCTATAAAATCTAGTGGATTGCGAAGTTAACCCAAGCATAAACACAATATCCCTTTACATTTCATAACACAGTTTATATATATATATATATATATAAACACAGATGTGCCGTCACCTCCCTCTGTCTTTTTAACAAATACTTTCATGGTAACTGCTCCGATGAGCTGCTTTCGCTGGTTCCCAAACTTCATGAATTTAAGCTTTCTACTCAGCTAAGATCTCACTCACACCAGTTCACTGTCAAAACTGTTAAATGTAGCCATCTCTTCTACTCCAATAGCTTCATGTCTCATACCACTCGCCTGTGGAACACCCTCCCCTCTTCCTGTTTACCTGATAGCTATAATCTCCAACTGTTCAAATGTAATGTCAATCGATGTCTCCAGATGCCCTGATATATCCCCTATCCTTCTCTTCATCCTTTCCTCTATCACTCTTATTTGGAGTCACTCCAACTCTCTGTAACCCCTTGTATGCTAGTGGCTTCCTGCCTTGCTTGGGGTGAAATGCTTAAAATATATATATATATATATACCCTGAAAGTAGTTTTATATAAAATTTAATAAATTTTGTGTACATACAGATACAAGTAATGACACTCACACAAATTTTTAAGTCGTGAAATTAAGATTTCACATAAAAGTAATGTTTTGTGTACAAAAAGACATGACCACTACTTATAAAAAATATCTAAATGCAATGCTAAACACAACTTCCACAACAGGTGTGAGAAACTAGAGGGAGAGGCTAAATCATCAATGACATCAGTGTGAGTGTGAGAAGAATAATTTTGTA
>CAHIKZ030004049.1:1515000-1522500 GCA_903632075.3 Acanthosepion pharaonis
CATTAAAAATAACTGACAAAGTACTGTGGTTAAGATTTTTTATTTAATTTTTCTTGTGTTCTTATAATTTTCTTCTCTTCTGGATGTAAATTATATAGAATATGTCTATATGTTCTGTATGTCTGAACACTTTCAGCAATACTTTTAGCCATCATCAATGATGATTTTATTTTTAATTTTAACTGAATGTATGGATTGTTTTATGTATGTATCTAGAGTTATATGAATGTTTTATTTTCCAAACATGGTCAGCACATTTTGGCAATGTTCATAGTTAATATTACTGAGTGTTGGCTTTTTTTCTTTTTTTAATAATGATTACATCATTTTTAGCCTTTTTTTACATGTGGATGAGGCTATTATATTGGTATTATTAATGAGTATCTTGCGGATGGAACTTAGTAAGTCTCACATGAGCATTTGATAGAGAACGTAAAAGTAGTAAGTGTCTGCAACACATGCCTCGGAAATATTTCAAATATTTCTTATAAGACTCATGATATTGAGTCATCCCCCCACGAGGGTGTCATGTGGCACAAGGCCTTTTTAACGTGGGCATTCCCGAGCCATTAGACTCATAAAAACATAAAGAGTGGTGACTGGATCTAAAATAGGGTGCTTGGAAAGAGAAAGGAAATATGTTGATTTTCTCCATTCTCCAAGGCCCACTACAAGCATTAGTATATCTGTGATATACTAACACCTACACATGACAGAAGGAAGGACTAGAACAGTGATTCTGAACATTTTTTGACCAATGCACCATTTTTACTATAAATTTGAATATCATTCCCCCTTTTCCATGATATTACCTGGGCTTTATCGTGTTCATCTTGTAAGTAAGGCCTCTTTTTTATTTGTCCCCTTCAAATACTGCTTTGACTAACACAGTTTCTCTGACTCCTGAAATTGACCTATCTGCAAATTGAAAAATCTGTGTTTCAATAATATATGCATATTATTTAGAATGCACTTTTTTGAGTCAGACTATTGAATCACAGATTTTTCAATGTGCAGATAAGTCAGTTTCAGGAGCCAGAGAAACATCTGTGTTTAAAGGCACTATTCAACTTTACTTGGTTGATAGAGGAATGCAGGTTCAAATCCTGCAAGAAAAGTGTATGTTTTTCTCTAAAATTTCTCCAATATTCAGGCCAGTAGACAAAAATAAATAAAATATACTGTTTAGTAAATAAATCGACCATCTACTAAAAATAATGTTTAAGTATTTAATATATATCCTAAAGTGTTTAACACAGATAAATCAAAATGTATATATGAAATAAAAAAACAGTACAATTAAAAACAAGAATGACACAGTACAGCCCAATGATATGTCTTACATTCCTTTTTCTGAGACATGGGAATTGTGCTATCCTCCATGCCCAGCCAAAGAGCAACTAGCCTTCACCTCTGCTTTTGTCATAGGGAAAAAGAAATAATTGACTATCCTAACCAATGCACTGTCACAAAACCATCTTCAGTGAAGCTGAATATTATAAAACAGTCGTAAATGATAGTGAATTTAGTAAATAATAAACAAATGTGCTGTCACATGACCCTCAAGGGCCTCTTAAGTTATTAGTAAATTTGTTCTGCATTCTGACTCATGGAAAGTATCGTGTCTATGTTTTTTTTCTCTAAATCAAAAAGCAT
This sequence comes from Acanthosepion pharaonis, assembly GCA_903632075.3. NCBI lineage: Eukaryota > Metazoa > Mollusca > Cephalopoda > Sepiida > Sepiidae > Acanthosepion > Acanthosepion pharaonis. The sequence goes on from CAHIKZ030004049.1 coordinate 1,516,657, forward strand.
TTAAAAAAAGAAAACATGAAATTTGTAGATCATTAGACGGATACAACTGATAATGACAGAAACTATGTTAATAAATAGATTCTAAATAAACCTGAATTTTTGATAATTTTTCCGAGGTTTTCAGTCGCTACTAATGGCATGCTCTGATATATTTTAAATTGAGAGAGATGGACAAACTGTTTATTATAGCAGATGTTTTCGTAAAAGGATTTCTCATCAACTCAGCATCTTTCTTTGCCCTGCTTACAAATTGATCTTCTTTCTGCTTGTAAAATCCTCTTCACACCACATGATATAGATATTTACCCTGACTCTCCTTCCCTCACCCGTTGCCAATTCTCTGTCATTCTAGACTGCAATGAAGGTGTGGCATCTATTACTCCTTGTCTTAGACTTCCTGTTTCTTTGTAACTTTAATGGCTAAACCATTCTCCACTGGGTCCTGGGTTCATAATTAGGCTTGTTGAAGGCTCTAAATAATGATGCCCCTTGAACGAGAAACCGACATTATGAACAAATCATTTTCCTGTTAGTCCTGATCCACCATCTCACCACTTGTCCTCTTTTTTTTCTTTTTTTTTTATTTCACAGGTTTATTGATCCTTTTGTTTGACGTTTGTTAAGACCTTTCTTCTTTAAATACTCTTTCCTTCGCCCTAATTCATTCAATTTTTTTTAAAAGGTTTTCTTTGTCTCTTTTACAGGTGCAGTCTGGTAATATTGAGAATGTCTCCGTGAAAGAAAAGGCCAAGTTCCCACAACATTTTTACCCAGATGTAAGTTAAACCTTCTTTATACCCACCCCGAACTTTTTTTTTTTCTTTTTTTTTTTAAATTTTTACTTCTCTTTCAGATTTGTAAATTGCTTCGCGGTGTTTTCCTTTTCTATTAATTTGCTTTTGTTTCTCTTTTTTCTTTTCTTCATTTTCTTCTTTCTCTTTTCTTTTTTTTTTTTTTCTTCATTTTCTTCTTTCTCTTTTCTTCCTTTTTTTCTTTTTTCTTTTCTTCCTTTTTTTCTTTTTTCTTTTCTTCCTTTTTCCTTTTTTCTTTTTTCTTTTCTTCATTTTCTTCTTTCTCTTTTCTTTGTTTTTTCTTTTCTTCATTTTCTTCTTTCTCTTTTCTTTCTTTTTTCTTTTCTTCATTTTCTTTTCTCTTTTCTTCCTTTTTTTCTTTTTTCTTTTCTTCCTTTTTTTCTTTTTTCTTTTCTTCCTTTTTCCTTTTTTCTTTTTTCTTTTCTTCATTTTCTTCTTTCTCTTTTCTTTGTTTTTTCTTTTCTTCATTTTCTTCTTTCTCTTTTCTTCCTTTTTTCTTTTTTCTTTTCTTCATTTTCTTCTTACTCTTTTCTTCCTTTTTTCTTTTCTTCATTTTCTTCTTTCACTTTTCTTTCTTTTTTCTTTTCTTCATTTTCTTCTTTCACTTTTCTTTCTTTTTTCTTTTCTTCATTTTCTTTCTCTTTTATTCCTTTTTTGCTTTTTTTTTCTTCATTTTCTTCTTTCTCTTTTCTTCCTTTTTTTCTTTTTTCTTTTCTACATTTTTCTTTCTTTTTTTTTGTTTTTTCTTTTATTCATTTTCTTCTTTCTTCATTTTCTTCCTTTTTCTTTTCTTTTCATTTTCTTCTTACTCGTTTCTTCCTTTTTCTTTTCTTCATTTTCTTCTTTCACTTTTCTTTCTTTTTCTTTTCTTCATTTTTCTTTCTCTTTCTTCCTTTTTGCTTTTTCTTTTCTTCATTTTTTTCTTCTTTCTTTTTCTTTTTTCTTTTTTTTTTTCTTTTTTTTCTCTTTTCTTTGTTTTTTCTTTTTTTTTCTTTCTCTTTTTCCTTTTTCTTTTTCTTTTCTTTTTTTCTTTTTTTTTTCTTTGTTTTTCTTTTCTTCATTTTCTTCTTTCTCTTTTCTTCTTTTTTTCTTTTCTTTTCTACATTTTCTTTTCTTTTCTTTCTTTTTCTTTTCTTTTTCTTTCTCTTCTTCCTTTTTTTTTTTTTCTTTTCTTCATTTTCTTCTTTTCTTCTTTTTTTTCTTTTTCTTTTCTTCATTTTCTTCTTTCTCTTTTCTTCCTTTTTTCTTTTCTTTTTTCTTTTTTCACTTTTCTTTCTTTTTTCTTTTCTTCTTTTTTCTTTTTCTATTCTTTCTTTTTCATTTTCTTCTTTTTTCTTCTTTCTCTTTTCTTCCTTTTTTTTTTTTTTTTTCTTCATTTTCTTTCTCTTTTCTTCCTTTTTTCTTTTTTCTTTTCTTCATTTTCTTCTTACTCTTTTCTTCCTTTTTCTTTTCTTCATTTTCTTCTTTCACTTTTCTTTCTTTTTTCTTTTCTTCATTTTCTTTCTCTTTTCTTTCTTTTTTATTTTCTTCATTTTCTTCTTTCTCTTTTCTTCCTTTTTTCTTTTTTCTTTTCTACATTTTCTTCTTTCTCTTTTCTTCTTTTTTTTTTTTTTTTTTCATTTTTTCTTCTTTCTTTTCTTCCTTTTTCTTTTTTCATTTTTTCTTTTCTTTTTCTTTTTTTTTCTTCATTTTTTTTTTTTTCTTTTTCTTTTCTTCATTTTCTTCTTTCTCTTTTCTTCCTTTTTTCTTTTTTCTTTTCTACATTTTCTTTCTCTTTTCTTCCTTTTTTCTTTTCTTCATTTTCTTTCTCTTTTCTTCCTTTTTTCTTTTTTCTTTTCTTCATTTTCTTCTTTCTCTTTTCTTCCTTTTTTCTTTTTTCTTTTCTTCATTTTCTTCTTTCACTTTTCTTCCTTTTTATTTTTTCATTTTCTTTCTCTTTTTCTTCCTTTTTCTTTTTTCTTTCCTTCATTTTCTTCTTTCACTTTTCTTTCTTTTTTTTTTTCTTCATTTCTTTCTTCTTTCTTCCTTTTTTTTTTTTTTCTTCATTTTCTTCTTTCCTTTTCTTCCCTTTTTTTTTCATTTTCTTTCTCTTTTCTTCCTTTTTTTTTTTTCTTTTCTTCATTTTTCTTCTTTCACTTTTCTTCCTTTTATTTTTTTTTTTCTTTTTCTTTTTTCTTTTTTTTTTTTCTTTTCTTTTTTTCTTTTCTTTTCTTTCTTTTTTTCTTTTCTTCATTTTCTTTCTTTTCTTCTTTTTTTTTTTTCTTTTCTTCATTTTCTTCTTTTCTTTTTTCTTTTTTTTCCATTTTCTTTCTTTTTTTCTTTTTTTTTTTTTTTCTTTCTTCATTTTCTTCTTTTCTTTTTCTTCCTTTTATTTTCATTTTTTTCTTTCTCTTTTCTTTCTTTTTTTTCTTCATTTTTCTTTCACTTTTCTTTTCTTTTTCTTTTCTTCATTTTCTTTCTTTTCTTCTTTTTCTTTTTTTTCTTCATTTTCTTCTTTCCTTTTCTTCCTTTTTTTTTTTCATTTTCTTTCTCTTTTCTTCCTTTTTCTTTTTCTTTTCTTCATTTTTTCTTCTTTTCTCTTTCTTCCTTTTTCTTTTTCTTTTCTTCATTTTCTTCTTCTCTTTTCTTCCTTTTCTTTTCTTCATTTTTTCTTTTTCTTTTCTTTCTTTTTTTTTTCTTCATTTTCTTTCTCTTTTCTTTCTTTTTTCTTTTCTTCATTTTCTTCTTTCTCTTTTCTTCCTTTTTTCTTTTTTCTTTTCTACATTTTCTTCCTTTTTTCTTTTCTTCCTTTTCTTTCTCTTTTCTTCCTTTTTTCTTTTTTCTTTTCTTCATTTTCTTCTTTCTCTTTTCTTCCTTTTTTCTTTTTTCTTTTCTTCATTTTCTTCTTTCACTTTTCTTCCTTTTTATTTTCATTTTCTTTCTCTTTTCTTCCTTTTTTCTTTTTTCTTTCCTTCATTTTCTTCTTTCACTTTTCTTTCTTTTTTATTTTCTTCATTTTCTTTCTCCTTTCTTCCTATTTTGCTTTTTTCATTTCTTCATTTTCTTCTTTCTCTTTTCTTCCTTTTTTCTTTTTTCTTTTCTTCATTTTCTTCTTTCACTTTTCTTCCTTTTTATTTTCATTTTCTTTCTCTTTTCTTCCTTTTTTCTTTTTTCTTTTCTTCATTTTCTTCTTTCACTTTTCTTCCTTTTTATTTTCTTCATTTTCTTTCTCTTTTCTTTCTTTTTTCTTTTCTTCATTTTCTTTTTTTTTTCTTTTTTTTTTCTTCTTTTTACTTTCTCTTTTCTTCCTTTTTTTTTTTTTCTTTCTTCATTTTTCTTCTTTCACTTTTCTTCCTTTTTATTTTCATTTTCTTTCTCTTTTCTTCCTTTTTTCTTTTTTCTTTTCTTCATTTTCTTCTTTCACTTTTCTTCCTTTTTATTTTCTTCATTTTCTTTCTCTTTTCTTTCTTTTTTCTTTTCTTCATTTTCTTTCACTTTTCTTTCTTTTTTTCTTTTCTTCATTTACTTTCTCTTTTCTTCCTTTTTTCTTTTCTTCATTTTCTTCTTTCACTTTTCTTTCTTTTTATTTTCTTCATTTTCTTTCTCTTTTCTTCCTTTTTTCTTTTTTCTTTTCTTCCTTTTTTCTTTTTTCTTTTCTTCCTTTTTCTTTTTTCTTTTCTTCATTTTCTTCTTTCTCTTTTCTTCCTTTTTTCTTTTTTCTTTTCTTCATTTTCTTCTTTTTATTTTCTTTTTCTTTTTATTTCCTCCTTTTCTCATTTTTCTTTAATTTTTTTCCTTTAATTTCTTTCTTTTCTTCTTTTTCTTTTTCTTTTCTTCCTTTTCTTTTTCTTCTCTTCTTTTCTTCTTTTTATTTTCTTCCTTTTTTTCTTTTCTCCCTTTCCTTCTCTTAGTTTTGTTCTTTATCTTTTCTTCTTTCTTCCTCTTTTCTTCATTTTTCTCATTCTTTTTTCTCATTCTTTTCCCTCTTCTCTCTTTTCTTTTCACTATTCTTTTTCCATATCTTCTTTGACTTTCTTCCATCACTTTGTTTTCTTTTCTCCTTTTTTCCTTTTTTTTTCTTTTTCTTTTCTCCCTTCTATTCTTCTTCCCCGATTTCTCTTTTTTCTTTTTCAATTTTTCTCCTTTCTCTTTTTTATTCTCTTTCTTTTCTACCATATCTTCTTCTTATTTTTATTCCATCACTTTCTTTATTTCCTTTTCTTTTTCTTTTCTCCCTTTTCTTTTCTTTTTCCTTTTACTTTTTCTTTCTTTATTTCTTTTCTTTCTTCTCTTTTTCTTTCCTCCTGAATCTTACTTTTCCCTTTTCTTTTCTCCTGTTCTTTTTCTTTTCTTTTTATACACTGTTTTCCTCTGTCCCTCTTGTCTTCAATATGTTCTGTGCGTGTCAAATTTTCCAAGTCTTCTTTCCTCATATGTGCACGAGAAATTTCAACTCTCTCTTTCTGATGTTAAGTATAAGTTTCCATTTATTTTTCCATTTTTTTCTAAAACTTCATCAATGCTCACATGTTCAACTTGTTATGTAGGTTACTTGCTGCTTTCTTCCCCTCTCTCTCTTACCTTTGATATGTCCTGAGAATGTCAAATTCTCCAGGAATTCTTTTCTCATTATGTGTTCCAGAAATTTCTATCTTTCTCTTTCTGATTCTAAGTGTAACTGTCCTTTTTGTCTCCATTGCTTTTAAACTTCTTCATTGCTTACATGTTCAATCCATTGTATTCTCTGCATCCTTCTGTAGAACAACATTTCTGTTGTCTCAAGTCTCTTTTTTATCTTTGAAGAAATTGTGCAGTGTTATTTGATATATAGGACAATTGATATTACATAGCCATTAAGCATTTTTTTATTTGTTCTTAATGAGATTTTCCTTTTTCTTTGATTAATCTTTGTAAAGCTTCTTTCTCTATTCCAATGTGCCTTCAGATTTTAGTGTCATATTTTCCGTCATCTATTTGATGTAATGTTGTCTTTGTTCAAAAAATAGCTGAGAATTAGGAAGGCCATAGTTAGAGAAAGAGTATTAGAAGAACA
>CAHIKZ030004049.1:1525000-1542500 GCA_903632075.3 Acanthosepion pharaonis
ATATATATATATATATATATATATATATATATATATATACACACACACATGTACGTTTGAATATGTGAATATATATATATTTATTTGCATATATAATTATATATTTATGCATATATAAATATGTATGTATGTGAGTGTGTATATTTCTGTATATGTATATATCTGTTTATTTGTGTGCATTAAAATATTTATAAATATATATGTACTTGTTTAGATAAGCATATGTGTATTTGTATTTATGTATGTGTGTATGTGAATTTTCAGCTCCCAGAAGCTTACAATGCAACCAACCTATCTCACCGTATTTAACTCGACTAAACACAGGTGCATTCAAAAATCACTTGTTGCAAAGAAATCCTGTCAAATCTACTTTAAGTATTTTGGTTTTACCTCATCCTGCATCACTGCAGATACACCCTAATCCCAAAGGATCTATGATATCCCACAATGCCTCTGATTCTTACCTTGCTTCTTCCTAATGCTGATTTATGTTGTCACTTGGGGAGATTTATGGACCAACACTGTTTCTGCAATGGTATACAAACAAAAAAAAAAAAGGACAATTCAAAATCATTTTGTCATGTGTATACATTTTCATTATTTTTTTTATATTTAGCACTAAAGCTGTCTTGATTTTTCCTGTTCGATATTCAAAAACATGCCCTGACATATCTAAAATGATACCTGTTTATGCTTAATGCCGTAGCTTTCAAAGAAATGCCATAACACTGTTCAGTAAAACATAGTTACAAGTAATTGTTGTTTCTCCCTGTGCGTTTGATTTTTATTGATTTGTTTTTTACGGCTTATCGACCTCTCTGATGTCATTTAAAGCTGCAACATATCTTTGGACTGCAAGAATGTTTTGGAGATCATAATGATTTTCTGATACAAGTTTTACTATTTAACCTGACTGGAATTCAAACTCAGCTGCCCAGTTTCTCATTCTGATCCTTTATCCATTACACCACCTGCACATCCAACACCTAGGCTTTGACCAGGTTCAATATTGCTTGAGTTTGTTTCTCGGACAAGAAGTTCTAGATTTAGTGTTGCTTAAATTTGGTGATTAGATGAGAACCAGTGTGTCAATGTGATATGACTGTAAGCCCTCCCCTGTGTACAAACAAAAATATATACCAAGGTACGTCAATAAGACTAACGAGGAAAAAAAAGCGCTCATTTTACACAATAGATTTTTTTTTAAAAATTAAAGTCACCCCAATCAAGGCAGTAAAGTCACTAAGACACAAGGGGGTTACTGGATGTGGAAGAATAAGAAAACAGAAACATTGCTAAGGACTGAATATAAAAGAAGAGAAATCAGGAAGACAGTAGATTGACTCTTGATAAAAATCCTGTTTACAAAAATATGTCAATGAAATCTGATCTACAAACTGATTTCATATAAAGAATACATATTCTATTCATACGAACCTCTTCAAAAAATCTTGTCGGCATTAAATAACCCAGGTTAATATGCCATAAAACAAAATAAACCAAACCAAACCATATATTTGCGTATAGAAGGCGACCATTAGATAAGACAAGATCAAAAAATATAACAAATTTTCATGAATTTATCCTATACCTGTAATATAAGATGATTGCTTATTGATTATATAAAGATGATAACTTTGAAGTCGTCTTTGAACAGTCAAATGTTAGTTTACCTGGAAAAAAAAAATGTAGTCATTAATAACAAGAGTTGAACTTAATTCCTGAAAGATTTCACAGTTCTAGCATCACTCTTTCAGCCTATGAACTTTTCAGTGCACCCCTGTAGATAGCTATATATACACAAACTGATATAGATAGAGATATAATGAGTAGACTTAGATAAATAGATGATGATAGATATTTTGTTGATTGAGATAGATCGATAGATAATGAATAGACTGAGATAGATAATGAGGACTTGACATAGGTAGATAGATAATGAGTACTCTTAGATGGATAGATAATGAGTACACAGATAATGAGTACCCTTAGATGGATAGATAATGAGTACACAGATAATGAGTACACTTAGATGGATAGATAATGAGTACACAGATAATGAGTACACTTAGATGGATAGATAATGAGTACACAGATAATGAGTACACTTAGATGGATAGATAATGAGTACACAAATAATGAGTACACTTAGATGGATAGACAATCAGTACACAGATAATGAGTACACTTAGATGGATAGATAATGAGTACACAGATAATGAGTACACTTAGATGGATAGATAATGAGTACACAGATAATAAATACACTTAGATGGATAGATAATGAGTACACAGATAATGAGTACCCTTAGATGGATAGATAATGAGTACACAGATAATGAGTACATTTAGATGGATAGATAATGTGTACACTTAGATAATGTTTTGGTTTGGTTTGTTGCATGGTATATCAACCTAAATGGGTTATTTTATGCTGACAACATTTTTATTGTTGGTAATATTTTTTTTCAAAATGTATTGCTGGTAAATTTTTTTTTCTTCAAAAATATATTGCTGGTAATAATATATTGCTTTTATTCATTTTCTTTTACGGCATATCAACACAATGGATTATTTAATGCCGACAAGATTTTTAGAATAGGTTCGTATGAATAGAAAATGTATTCTTTGGTTTGATTCATTTTCTTTTATGGCATATCAACCTCAATGGGTTATTTAATGCCGACAAGATTTTTAGAATAGGTTCGTATGAATAGAAAATGTATTCTTTGGTTTGATTCATTTTCTTTTATGGCATATCAACCTCAAGGGGTTATTTAATGCCGACAAGATTTTTATTGCTGGCAATAATTTTTCCTCAAAAATGTATTGCTGGTAATATTTATTTTCTTCAAAAATGTATTGCTGGTAATAATGTACTGCTGGTAATAATTATTTAAAAAATGTATTGCTGGTTTTCGTCAAAAAATGTATTGAAGGGTTTTAAACCCAGTTTGGGGGTTAAGTATTTGTCCATAGTTGTGGCCCTAACAGATGCTACCACCCCAGGTCAAAGTGGACCTGGGCACACCAGCAATTGAGGTGGTTACACACTCCTCAAAACCTCCTGATCAGAGGCCTTGCTGTCGGATGTAGTTTATCATCTTACCCAGGACATGTATGTAGTTTATCGTCATATCCAGGACGCACTTAGATAATGAATACACTTAGATAGATAGATAGATAGATAGATAGTAATGAATAAATAGTATGAATACCCTTGAGGGCTAAACCATTTTTCCTTAGGTACTTGGTAACACCATGATGCCAAATTTTGTCCATTTTCAAAAGAAGTCACTACTAGTTTCATTTGAAGTCTTCTTTGAATGGTCAGATGTCAGTTTATTTTGAAATAAATATAGTTATTAATAAGAGCTGAAATCAAGGCATGCAAAATTTCACAGTTCTAGCATCACTCCTTCATAGTCAGCCTATGAACTTTTCAGCCCACCCTCATACCAGGAAAGAAACACTGCAGTTTTTAATAAAAAAGAGTTGAAATGAATGCATGCAAAATTTCACAGTTCTAGCATCAATCCTTCATAGTCAGCCTATGAACTTTTCAGCTCTCCCTTGTATGCCTTGACTATATTTTGTGTCAGTATCTTTGTAACGTTTAGAGTAAATTAAAATTTGGTTGCATCTGTTGAATAAATTCTATTACAGGTTACATAAACAGGTAGTTTCTAATAAAATGTCTCCGTAAGTTCCCAAGTAAAATTTCTTCAATAATAGCAGGGTCATCTCTGAGATTTTATTGCTAAAGCTGTACATCCTGAAAAAAAAGGCAATTTATTTTTTAGTATAAATACATTTTCTTCATGCCATTGTCCACACACACACACACACACAATATATATATATATATTACAAGTGTATGGCATTTCAGAGTTGGGTATAAACATGTTTACTTGTAATGTTATCTACAGTCCCTTTTTTTATTTTTTTTTTCTAGCTTCCTATGCCATGAAGTCATGTCAGAAGCGAAATTGTCTTGACCAAATTTGTTTTTTGTTAACAAAGCCAAAACCTTGTGTCCACTTTTCAGACAAGAAACGTCATCTCATTCTTTTTTTTTTATCCTACCCTTACTTTTTCTAATGCATAAATGTTTTGGAAAATCCGAGATTTGCTATTTCTGGTCACCTCTGCAGCATACAATACACAAGAGTATGCAATTGTACAGGGTGGGAGTGTATAGTACATGCCGTGTTGGTCGAAAGAAGATAATTGAAAAGTTTAGGTAATTAGTGAGGTAGATAAGACAGGGTTTGCCAGGCAGGTGAAATATGTTGTAAGGTAGGTGCACAAAAGTGGTTTGCGAAAAGAAGTAGAAATCTGAATACGGAATATCACGGAAAAGGGATTAGGCTTAAAACTTCCCTTGTCTCTCGGATAGATTTCAATTTAGAGACGTGACGGTGAGAAGGGTGTGGGTCAAATAAAACCAGAAAGATTTGTATGGAAAAATGGATGAAAAGATTTGATATATTTGCAAAGGAATATGTAAGTGGATAGCTATTTGGCAAGTTTAGCATAGTCTGGTTCAAGGCAACAATGATGGAGTTCTCACAGAAAATAAAACTATCTGATGAAGATGGATTTAAATGGAGATGAATTTGTGAATAAATAGATTGAATGCAAGATAAAAAATAATGGGAGTATTTATTAGTCTGGCAAAAGGTCACAGTAATGGAGTTCTTGTAAAGAATATACTCACTAACATTCATCATAGACCTGTTTCCCACAAGATGGATTTAAATGTAAATAGATTTGTGAATAAATACATATAATGTTAGATGAATAATAATGCATGTATTCATTACACTTAGTCTGGCACAAGGCTAGAATAATGGAGCTCTCATAGATCTGAACTCTACAAGATGGATTTGATTGTAGACTAATTTGTGAAGAAATATGCTGAATGCAAAATAAGTATGTATTCATTACATTTAGCTTGGCACAAGACCACTAATAATGGAGCTCTTATAGCTCTCTACCTTACTAGATGGATTTGAATGGAGATAAATTTATAAATAAATAGAATGCAAGATGCGATGGCAAACATTTATTACACATAGTCTGGCAGAAGGTCACAATAATGGAGTTCCCAGAAAAAATCAAATGCCCTAAATGTATCCTCCAATACAGGTTTGCAAATGAATACAGAGAATAGATAGGTACAAATGTATATATTTATTACACACACACACACGCACATATATATATATATATGTTTGACGTGCCTTAACCGATTTGGCGACTGAGGAGCGTTCGGTTAGCAAGGTCAAATTTACTGTGTTTGGACTTCAATCTTCTATAAATCTCTCACATACATTCATATCTGCTCATGGCATATCAAATGTAAACAAATGACGTCACACATATTTTAAGACATTTTTATGTTTATACATTCTTTTTATAGATATATATATAATGACTTGTCTATACTCAGCACTAGCAAACGACATTTGGAAGAGATAACTTGCATAAAATATCCATCTCTTGCAATATTAATAAATTACATAAGAAAAATAGTGGTTATTCCTTACATAAAACTCTGAGCATGAGAGACATGAACTTGTTCATAAAGTAATATCACATTATATATATATATATATATATATATATATATGTGTGTGTGTGTGTGGGGGTATATATGTATGTGTGTATATATATGTAGACTAATTTCTCATAATAATACAGTATGTATCTATGGAGAGGGAATATATGTATACTTATGCATGCTAAAAAAAAACACAAAAAATGGAAATAGATCTAAGAACACACAGGGGTCATTAAAAGATAAGAATACATATATCTTTCTCGGACCAATCTTAATTATTTTATTACCCTTTACGCAGAAGAACTTTTCCACCGCCAGTTCAAGGAAGACATTTGTGTCACTAAAACAGAAAAAAGACAATGTCTAACATCAAGAATGTTTAACATTGAAAAACATAAGAAAAATTAATTCTTTTTAATAATATGCCTGCCTGAAGAAAGTCATGAGAAATTATAGAAAATAAAGCATAATATATATATTTTTTTTTTAAATCCACATTACAACCAAAAACGTTTGCAGTTTCTCTCTTCTTTTTAAAATATACACTTTACTCTCATTGGAACAACTATAACCTCTTGCCTATATATATATATATATATATATATATAAATAAAAAGAACAGTAAGATATATAATCCGGTGTTCTTCTAGATATTTTTATTTTTACAAAATAGTGATCAATGTAAATTTACAGAGCATTAAGAGTTATTGCTACTTTTGTTAGTGGGTAGGGATGTATTTTTCAATGAAAGTAGCAATAACTGATACATTAAAATTTAGACATATTGAACACCTAGACACCCCTGTATAGAAAAATAGATTTATCTGTAACCTTGGAAACATGAATTTTGTTTTAGCTGTGTATTTAAAACCCAGTAATTTTAAAAGTTACTCCAAAATTCGCTTGAGGATGAAATGGAATTAATGTCTTTAATTTGATTACAAAATTAAATTCGGGGCTTTTAGCTTCCATTTTTGAAACATGGTTGGAACTGTAACGAAAAAAACCATATTTTAAATCAATTAATTTATAATACATATATATATATATATATATATATATATATATATATATATATATATATATATATATAGTCGACTGTCCCGTCGATTTCGACGTATGAGGGTTAACAGACCAGTTTCCAGGAAACCGACAGCCCAACAACGACACATGAGATTTGATTATAGTGGTGAAGGCCATGTGCAGGACCATCCACACTTTTTGTAGGGCCGAATACAGAGACCTGGTGCACTAAGTGCCACAAGGTTCCCAAACGACCCTCTGCAGGTTTTGAATTCAGAGTTGTCCTTCTCCTAGACCAGTTGCCAACCAAGGCTATAGAACCCAGTCTGTCCTGCTATTTTACCCATAACTGGAGGGAGAAGAAGAGGATTCATACCTTTCCCAAGGGTATTAGCACGTAAGTGAATATAATGGATTCGACTGGAATTCGAACTCGGCTCTGCGGTTCCTCAATCCAAGCCCCTATACATTACTCCACTATGCCTCCTATATATATATATATATATATATATAAAACAAATGGAGTATAATTTCACTGTATGTAACATTTAATTTAATTTTTTTGTATTATTTATTCTATTATTTTTTATTATTTTACTACATTAATAAAACATCAAAAAACGAAAAGAATAAATAATACAAAAAGTAAAATAAATTAACCCAAACAAATATATAAATAAACAAACATGCCACTCCCGCAAAAATAACTGCCATAATAGATTACCCACAATGCACCACTGACCCACATATATAAATAGCCAAGGAAAAATTCAGCATTCGCAGCCTGACGATTATGTTCAGCATGAAACAGCCTGTTGCCTCTGAGTGTTGACTTCAATGTTCACTTTTATTTTTATATTTACATATACTCTATCTCTGATATTGAGCACTTTATCTCATAAATATAGCACACCTTAAAATTATATTTCTTTATATATATATCTAGATAGATAGATAGATATAAAAGTGAACATTGAAGTCATCATTCAGAGGCGACAGGCTGTTTTCATGCTAGAGACAATAGTCAGGCAGCCTGACGATTGCGTCTAGCATGAAACTGCCTGTCGCCACCGAGTGTTGACTTCAATGTTCACTTTTATATTTATATTTACACACGCTCTATCTCTGATATTGAGCATTTTACCCCATAAATATAGCACACCTTAAAACTATATTTCTTCATTCATATTTTATATATATATATGTTAATGTTTTTGGCTCCAATTTCGATGCTGTAGCATTTGTTAATAAAAAGTATGTAATAATAATGTTTTGATTATATGAAATTAGGCAAGAAATCATCAAATCTTGCATTGTTTGGTTTAGAAGAAAATTAGCTTTTTCTAAAAAAACTGGTAGAGGGGTATTTTTTTATTGATGATATTATATATGTTTTCAGTCGAGTATCTATCTATTGATCTATTTCAGTCTGTTCATATCTATCTATCTATCTATTGATCTATCTCAGTCTGTTGCTATCTATGCCTTTCACTTTATGCCCCCTGTCACCATCACCGTCTATATTCAGATTCTCCTCTAGCTCTTTCAATCTGCTTCCATCTTCTTATTTTTCATTCACCTGTCTACCCAGCTATCCTAATCTCTTCATATTCATCTGCCTATTCGAATTGATAAATAAAAGTTCTGATTGGATGAAATGAAGCACAAAAAAAGCTGACAGGTTTTTTTTCTCAACGGCAAATGAAGTGAGGTAAGAGAAGGCGATATTGGCTTTGATTGAAAATAGTTTGTTATTCATGAAGCACCTGTTGCAATTTCGCACTTTGGGTGTCAGCAGGGGGTGGGGTAGTAATTTGGTACCCAAAAAACCTTAAAAAGAAATACAGTTTGGAAAATGCTGAACAGTTGGCTAAGTGGTTAAAGCAATGGGCATCTCATCACAAAATCTGTATTTGGTAAGCATTACTGAATTTTTTGTCATATAATGTAACGTTATATGTATGAAGCAAAGGAAAATAAGTTTGAATTTAAGGATTATGATTGGAAACAAAACAAAAGCTTACGGCCATATCACGTTGAAACATTGGTTCCCATATGATCACCAAAGTTAAGCAATGTTGTGCATAGTTGATAACCAAATAGATTGCCCCTTGGGAATACCACATGCAGTAGGCTTGAATTTGCCATTGTTGGAAATCAGAGAAAGCCAAGTTCCAATTCCAGTCAGGTTAATTAGCGCTGCTTATGTGCAAATACCCTTAGGAAAGCTATGTATCCACCTCTTCTCCCAGTTATATCAGTAAGACGTGTATCAGTAAATCATTATCTCTATCTATAAAAGGCAGTATGTGTGTGTGTGTAACGAATGCACGGCCACAATTTTTGACGGATTTGCACCAAAATTTATATGCACATGTTCCAAGTTAGTGGGAAGGCCAAGACCAACTTTGCATTTCCCAACTCCCATCGATAGTGGAAATAATTGATTTTGTCATGCTTCTACGGCAGTTTTCATGTAGTCTGCGGCCATTTTCTACTGGCAAGAGTGAGAGCCTATAGCTGGCTGCCACGAATAGGCAGGAAGATTCTATTGGCCAGCGTGAGAACCAACAGCTGACTGACATGAATGTTAACTAGTATGCTAGCAAGCAAAAAGATTGATAGCTGCATTCGTCACAAGTGGGGAAAAATTTAAATCTGCATGGCACTTTACTCCAATTGGCACATTCACTTGCTTAAACTCAATGTTGATTATGATTCCGCAGAACTAGGTTGGGTGTGAAAAAGCATTTGTCGTTAACATTCTTTTTTCATTCGGTTTTTCCAGTTACGAGTCCTTTTTTAAAGCTGATCGTTTTGTGTTCATTTTGTTTAGTTCTTTTTTCATAACAGATTTAATGTTTAGTATAGAGGTTAGAAAAAAATTTGCAGTGTGAGATAGGTAAGAAGTAAGGCATGTAGTAACATCAGCACACCAAAGGGCACTCCTTTAAAGGCAAAGAAGGGCAAAAATATTTTAAGTCAAGTGATAGCATTTCCTGTATGAGTCGTACGATTTTTGAATCAAGCACGGGCAACGCCGGGCCATGCTGCTAGTCTCCTAATAAAATCTTTCAATCTAAAAATTAATTTTTGTCTTTAAATAACCTGCAAAGGCTGATAGGCCATAAAAAACAAATCGGTCACTCAATTTTAAAAAAAAAAGAGAAATGAAAAAAAATATGGTTTTATTTTGTAACTAGCCAGAAAGAAAAAAATTCTAACAAACAGTACCCATAAGTTCTTGGAAAATTTCAATTTTCAGAATGCGGGAAACATTTCGCTCTTTGAAATGAAACATCTAAGAGTGGTGGGGGAGGTATCAAATCATATAATAATAATGATGGAAATTAAAAAAGTCTCAGAAAATTCCTCACTGTCTGAAATTATAGATATCTTGTTCCTAAGCTCAGGAAAACATTATCAATATAATATGTTCAATAACTTTTTACCAAAAAAAAACCTTCCTTCCTCTCAGGTCTCAGTAAAAGACTTGGTAAAGAATTATATCAAATAACAAATCAGGAAAACTTGGAATAATAATAATAATAATAATAATAATAATACCTTACGAAGGGTTTTATCTATGTAAGTTTTTTTTTTTTTTTTTTTTTGTCAGTGGAAAGTGTCATGACGCCATTTCTAACCTTAGGTCCCTGGGCGGGACCCGGAAAGAAATGTGTAAATGCCAGAAATCAAAGAAAATAAAAATAATAATAATAATAATAGAAAACAGAGGATGTCTGTCTGTGTGATACCTTTTCACTCGAGATCCATCCAACTGATTTTGACCAAACTTGGCAGATACATTGTACAATGTAAGGCATAGGTTCTTAGTGTAAAAAATCAATAATTTTTAAAAAATCCAATAATTGATAAGGCCAATCAAAAATCGATAAATTCATTTTTTCCCTCCAGTTTTATTCAAACTTGGTATGTAGGTGACTTACATCATGACGAGCTGAATGATATCTAATTTTTACTACTATGTCACTGCGTTTAGCAAAAACTATGGAAAACAAAAAATCTATTTCAACACAAATCAATTCCAACACAAATTTGAAACTAAAAACTCCCTCAATTTTCAAGCAATCTAATAAAACTTCACTCTGTTGTAGTCAAACAAGTTGATTGTTTAACAGTCATTTAACTTGATAATTGAGTCCACCCATATCATGAAAACTCATGTAAATAGTAAAAAATGGCGATTTTTACTGGTTTCTTATTTTTTCATTGATCTTTCAAACAATTTCCATCAAACTTAACAATTGCTTCATAAATATATCCACTTTTACATCCCTGGTAGCACACTGACAAATTGAATTTCAAAAACTCCAAAATAATTATGGTCCGAAGTGGGTCTTCATGTTGCCTGTTTTACACATTTTCGTGTCCTCGGCTAACTTCGATTGCATAAATACAAACTACTCTGTCGTATCAGTAACTGCATTAATCCAAAATGTTTTTTTTAATGAAAGTATATATATATAAAAGTGAACATTGAAGTCAACACTCAGAGGTGACAGGCTGTTTCATGCTGGATGCAATGGTCAGGCTGCGAATGCTGGATTTTTCCTCAGCTATTTATGTATATGGGTCAGTGGTGCATTGTGGGTAATCTATTATGGCAGTTATTTTTGCAGGAGTGGCTTGTTTGTTTATTTATTTATTTGTTTGGGTTAATTTATTTTACTTTTCATTTTTATTTTGTACTATTTATTCTCCATGATTTTCTTTCATAGATTCATATCTGTTCAATGCATATCCAAATGTAAACAAATGACGTCACAGAGAATTATAGTTTAAAAACAGTAAAATCGACCTTGCTAACCGAAACGCTCCTCTGTGGCTCAATTGGGATAAGCACATCAGGCTATATGTTGGTTTCATATAGGATACAAGTTTGATTCCTGCTGGAGGACACATATTTTCTATGAAAATTTCTCGAGCATTCTGGCCGGTAAATGTTGTTAATACTGTTTATTATAAACAGAGCATTTACTTAAATATTCGTATCTGTAAAAAGAACGTATAAACATAAAAAATTTCTTAAAATATATATATATATATATACATATAATATAGATAACTAGACTCGTTTCGAAAAACCCTCAAATTTTTGATTTGCTAATAATCAAATCAATCTCGAGGGAAACAAAGGTTTTAAAAAAAGAAAGAGCTACAAACATGAACTTCTGCCGACAAAAAAATCGCACAGATGCAGGTCTGAAACCCAAAGAAAAAACCCCAATACGAGTAACAACTAACTAACAAAAGTGCTCAATACAACCGTAGAGCAGACCTAGATACACCTAGTGAGCCAGACAAACCTACCTAGTTTTCACCTAAACGGATTGTCGGGGAAAGTAAGGTGTATATATATATATATATATATATATATATATATATATATATATATATATATATATACTCTGACAAGCTATTTACACTAGTGCTCCAACTGCATGAATTTAAGTGTGTTACTAGGTTGGCATCTCGATCCCACCCTTTTACTGTCAAAACAGTTCAATGTAGCCACCTCTTCTACTTCAACAGCTTCTTCTTTCACACTTCCCAACAGTGGAACTCCCTTCTTCTTATTTGCTTCCCTGATAACTATAATCTTTAAAAATTTAAATGTAATGTCAATCAACATCTTCTGATGCCTTGATCTGGATCCTCATCCTTCTCTTTACCCTTGCCTCAAATACCCCTCCTTACTCTCACTCTCTGTAACCCCTTGCGTGCTAATGGCACTCCCACCTTGCTTGGGGTGAAATACTTAAAAATATACATGAGAAAAGCTTGCAATAAAACTTCCACAGAGAAAATAAATGTCAACAATTTATATAATTGCAAGCTTACAGTAACATAGCAAATAGAGCTTAGTACACCAATGACCCTGTGATAGTAAACTTAATCGTTGCTGTTGCTATTACTATGACTACTACTGTTATTACTATTGTTCATACTAAAAGGTTTGAAGTAGCAAACACAGATTCATTGCTAAGATGACAAAAAAACAAAACAAAATGAGTCTCTTTTTCTATTAAACATTTTATGTTGTTATTTTTCCCCCTTCCAGTTTTCAGAATAATCAAAGTCTTTTCTAGTGTATATGCTTATTGTAAGGCAAGCTAATGTATTTAAGGTCTTTCGTCCCTGAGTTTTGGAGATTAGTACAAGTTGGGTTAGTCAGGAAGGAAACGTCTTTGAATTTATTTTACGATTTTGCATTTTGAGTGCCAATCCCTTTGTCTTCACTTTGACTTTTTCTGCCTTGCTCAATTTTCTAGCCAAGTCAATAAACCTTTGCAGGTCTGTGGTGCAATAGTTAAGATGAAATGACTAAACAAGACAAGATCTTTATATCTAAACAGGTGTAACAATTTTTCTTTCCAAAATCTATCTTACATATTTGTAAGTGTACCATTTATCCTTGCTTTGAATATTGCTGCCTCATCTGGTCTGGTGCTTCTGCTATATATTTAGAGATTCTTGATAAAATCCAAAGAAGAATCTATCTTACATATTTATAAGTCTACCATTCATCCTTGCTTTGAATATTGCTGCCACATTTGGTCTGGTGCTTCTGCTATATATTTAGAGATTCTTGATAAAATCCAAAGAAGAATCTATCCTACATATCTGTTAGTCTACCATTCACCGGTGCTTACAATATTGCTGCTACTTATGGTCTGGTGCTCCTGCTCTTTATTCAGAGATTCTTGATAAGATCCAAAGAATCAACAATATCATTGGTCCTGACCTGGCATCTCAACTTCAGTCACTTTCCCATCATTGTAAAATTGCTTGCCTATGACTTTTCTATAATTATTTCTTTGTTAATTGTTCAGATGAGCTCTTTATTATGCTACCTAGATTTTTTTGTATTTAAGCGCACTACTAGACTGGCAACAAGTTTTCATTAATTTACAATTGAGTTGGCTTCGATATAATCGTAGGTTTTATGCTAACAGTTTCTTCTATCGCACTTCTTGCTTGTGGAACTTTCCTCTGGCTCCATGCTTTCTGGCCAACTTCAATCTTCTAAAATTTAAATGCAATGTCAATTGTTATCTACTGTCTCCCTGATTACTCTTCTTTTGTTCTAACTCCTTGATAATGTTTCTCTTCTCTAATTCTTTCACACACAGTAATCCCTGGTGTTTGTGTCTTAGTGGCTTTATTGCTTTGCTTGAGATGAATTCAATTAAAAAAAAAAAAATAACTCCAACCAGATCCTTATGATGGTAGACAGATGCTTATTGGATGAATTGTCCAGATTAACATCCTTATAATTTTTTTTTTAATTATCAGTGGCAAAATGCTATTATACATTGTTTTTTGGGGACCAGTTTCTTTGTTTTAATTTTCTTTATCATATTTTTCAAACACTACTACTTCTCAGGCTCTTTCATGACTAAATTTAAAAAAAAAATGTTGCACATCTCGGTTGCCCAAAACGAGTAAGTTTCGAGAATGGTTAGCAGCTTTGAATGGCCTCAACTGTTGGCCTTTTAAAGTTGAAAAGGGCTTGACACACTTATGAACTTCAGCACCAGAGTGTAGATACATGTTCAGATCCAACTTATTGCAAACAATTATGGAGGCATTCCACCTCTTTTCAGCATATCTTGATAGCCATTTGACAGGTGGCTAGCAACTCATTCTTTGTACGGAACAGGTTCACTTATCTTAGTGGATCAGGCAGGCAGACTTTACCCGCTGGATGATACCATAAAGGAGAAAGTATTCCAGCTCATTACGGTTTATGTACCCAATGACTGTGAAGAGGGATAAATCTTTTTTCATTGGACCAATTAGTTTGTGACATTGTCAAAATGGGTACTTTTATCAGGTGACTAGAACACTGTCCTTGATCCTGGTTTAGATTGCAGGGAAGTCAGAAAGAGAACTAACATTCCTTCGGATGTCAAAAAAAAATCTTCAACGTATTTATCACTAGATAAATTTTGAAATGAACATTTGAAGAGGATAGCATGGATTTGGACAGGTAGGGGGTTGGGGGTTACCCAGGTACAGTGCAATGTTCTAGTTGCATCTGCCAGGTTTTAGTTTTGAGTTTCCATAGTATAATTTATATGAACCATAGGCTTGTTGGAGTTTGGGGAAACACTTAGATAAAGCTAAACCTAGGCTGGTTGGTTACTGAAAATTCGACACATCCTTCTTTGATATGATGCATTTTTGGGACCAGCTTATACTAACCATACAGTTTGACTGACAGGATCTGTGTTTGAGAATAAGCGGTGGGATCACCTTGACAATACTATTGTCTTTTGGTACTGACTATATTATCGCAACATAGTCAGAGCTAGGTTAAATAGAATGTCTGCCAAGGCAACAAATATGGTTACAGAAGAGCTTCAAAATGCTACTGAGTGGGTGAACCTTGAAAACAAACGAGGGCCTATATGGGGATTTTAGGGATTACTTTCAGAAACTTTTCATCAGGGAATTTGACCCGGTTTGATAGTTATTTAGCTGACTTTCCACAGTTTGAGGCGATTGAAATGGCTAATTGCAAGGGTGGCATAAGAGAGGGGGAAATATGGGAAATATTAAAGAAGGTTGGGAAGGACAAGTCACCAGGTATCAATGGATTACCCTCCAAAGTGTATTTGAGGTTGTTGCCTATGTTTCCTCCTGTGTTTGGAATTGCTATTCAATCACTGGATGGAACTGGAGACAATTCTCCATTGTTTTCATCATAGCTTGTGGTTGGCATCAGCTTGAACAGATGAGCCATGCAAGATACTTGGTGCCTGGTTTGGTCCCAACCTCTAGCTGGAAGCTCTGGGAAAAGTTGTAGCTATGGTTAATCTGTAGCTATGAAGGGATCTTTTCTTGAAGGGGAGGCTGTGGTCTGCCATATGTACATTTACTCCCTCGTCTTTTACCATCTTTCAGTACTGCAACGGAAGCACGGTGGAACAATGGATAGCAGCTCAGATTGAGGAATCAGAGAGCCGAGTTCAAATTCCAGTCAAATCCATAACATTCACTTACGTGCTAATACCCCTGGGAAAGGTATGAATCCTCTTCTTCTCCCCCCAGCTATGGGTTCTGTAGCAGCTGAAGGATGGCAGCTGGTCTACCGCAGAAAGAAATGGCAACCCACTGCAGGAAAAAATCTGCCTTGTCAGTCTTGTATTGAAAGATACATGATCACCTAAGCATGTATCACGCATGGTACATAACTGACTGACAGTACTGCCACTCCCATACACTGAACTAGTTCATCTAGAGAGAACTCTGTTTAGTCTCCTCTGGTGTGACAGAGATGTCATAGTGCATCATGAAGTCTGCCGCCTCTATCTATCTGAGTGCAGCCTTCCTGTGACTTTTTTTACTATGACTTTTATTTGTGTAACTTTTTTACCTGTATTCTTATGAAGATAACCTCCTCACCACTGCTCACTTTTCAGCTTTGTGCCATATTTTGTGTTTTCTTTACAAATAAATATTCATTCCAGTAGACTGTAACCAAATGTTTACTTATTTTATTTCAGTTTAAATGGTCTCGAAAAGGATTTTTACGAACACGATGGAATATTAATAATTGGTAAGTAATTCTTATTAATCTTTTTTTTGTTTATTATAATTCCAGTTTATTGGTCACAGTACCAATGTTGAATGGTCTTGATACCAATGTTTGTTTTTTAGTTACTTCACCCAAAGCAAAGCTAAAAGGGGGTTAATAAGTGTGAAAGAATATGAGAAAAAAAAACACTATTAACGGGAGAGAACAACAAAAGAACAGGAATTAAGGAGACAGAAGATAACGATTTATATTGCATTTAAATCTTTCTCGATCAAAGTTGACTGGGAAGCAAGAAGCTGGAAGAAAGTTCTACAAGCAAGAAGTCCAAGAGAAAAGACTGTTAACAGAGAACTTAAGGTTACATCTAGCCATTTTAAACTGCAAAATGACGAGACAGCTAACAATAGAAATATATATTTATTTTATTTACAAGATTAAAATGTAAAATTATAGAATATAAAGATATAAATAAGATAACAAGATTATAAATAATCATAATACAAAATAATGAAATAAATAATAAAAAATATAAAAATATAATAATAATACCAAATAATGAAACAATAATAATGAAATAAAAATTCAATAATAATAATGAAATAATAAAAACTATAATAAAATAATAAAAATATAATAATAATAATGAAATAAAACTATAACAATAATAATAAAATACAAAATATAATAATAAAATAAATAATAAAAATATAATAAAATAATAAAAAATATAATGATAATAATAAGATACATAATAAAAATATAATAATAATGGAATAATAAAAACTATAATAATAAATTAAATAATAGAAAATATAATAATGAAATAAAAACTATAACAATAATAATAAAATAAAAATATAATAAAATAAATAATAAAAATATAATAAAATAAAAAAAATATGATAATAAAATAAATAATAAAAATATAATAAAATAATAAAAATATAATGATAATAATAAAATAAATAATAGAAATATAATAATGAAATAATAACTATAACTATAATAATAAAATAAAAAAATATAATAGTAAAATAAATAATAAAGATATAATAAAATAATAAAAATATAATAATAATAATAATAATAAAATAAATAATAAAATATAATAATAATGAAATAATAAAAACTATAATAATAAAATAAATAATAGAAAATATAATAATTAAATAAAAACTATAATATCAATAATAACGAAATAAAAAAATAATTATAATAAAATAAATAAGAAAAAATACAATACTAATAATAAAAAAAAAAAGCTGTAATAATAATAATCATAAAATAAATAAGAAAAAATATAATAATAATAAAATAAATAATAAAAATGTAATAAAATGATA
>CAHIKZ030004049.1:1547500-1592500 GCA_903632075.3 Acanthosepion pharaonis
GTACACTGCTACAGCAGTGTAAAAACTGTGTTAGTGTAAAAAGATTTATTCTTAACACACATATCTGATTAGCAGTTTCGATGCTACATTCATCATTACAAATGGTCTCCAAAACCCGAAATTACTTATAATTCAGACTGATATTTATTGACATAAAAAAAATATTTCATAAGCATCACTTTAGCCGTCTGCTAGGGTGCTAGCTAATCCCTGTTGTAGACATCTACTCAGGCACATTTGTGTATCTTCAGCTCCTAGTAAGCAGACAATAGTTACAGTTTCTGGGAGTAAGTACAAATTCTAATGTGGTCAGCAGTTCAAGAAGCCTAGTATGCTCAAAATCTCGGTCACGATGACTTGAGAGTTCATGCTAGTACCAACCATTGATGGCTTCTGAACAGTCTGGTTTCCCCATTTTTACTCACAGGATTTAAATCAGTCTGTTGTTATGATTTTCAGGCATTCTGAAAGCTAAGCAAAGTATTAAGAAACAGGAAAATTTCATTTTCACTGGACAGTCTCTTCACAGATGACCAGTTCTAACCTTTACAGCTAAGACCTACCATACCACACACACATTGTAGTGAACCACCGTCATTCCCTTTGTACTCCATTAGTGAGATGTAAGTTCCACCCAAGCAGCTTCTTCTCACAAACAGCTGCTTTCTGGAACTGACTCCCAAGAGGATCCTTCTCTGATCACTACAATCTTTACATGTTCAAGTCTAGGGGTCAACTCTTATCTTCCTTATATATCCCCATAAACTGTACCGCTTATTCTGTAATCCTCTACCTTGAGTGACTCATGGGCCTTTTACAGGATGACCATCATTGTGAAAAAAATAGAAAACTAGATGCAACAGAACTATTTCTACAGAAGGATACTGAGAATAAGCTGAGTGCTTAACCAACGAAGAAACCTTAAGAAAAATGGAAGCAAAAAAGTCAGTTATACTCGGAATCAGAAGGAGCTAAGATTTTTGGACACACAAGGAGGAAGGAAGGCTTGGAAATTTTGGCACTCACAGAACATATCGGGTTTGCATGAATAGATAGCAGAATGGGGATGAGAGGGATGGTAAAAATGCAAATGTTACTAAAAACTACAGCAGATAGGAAGTTGTGGAGAGAAATGATCACGCACATCCTGAAGGGACATGGCACATAGAAGAAATGGCTGAACTTCAGTATCATCTTCAAAAATCAACAAGACTCAGATTCGAACCCGGGTCTTAAGATCGAACGCTAACATCTTGCTATTCGACCACATTATAATCATCCAATAGTAGTATAGTCTTTAATAAAATTAGTTATGTTGTATTAGAAGTCAATGGATCTATTGATGAAAGTCGAGGAGGCATTCGACATAGTATAATGGTTAGCAGGCTTGTCTCACTAGATCAATTACAGCTGAGTGGTGAGTTTGGTGCTCCATACTGTCAGCCTTGTGCCACATCTAAGCTATACTTAGTAAATCACTATTGGTGATAGTGGTGGTTGAGTTGGGGAGATTAATCCAAGTTTAATTTTGCTGAATCAGGTGTTTCCATTTTTTCTTTTTGTTACTTTTATTTATTTTTTTAACTTGCCGCTTGTCTGCTTTTTTCACTTTTCCTTTCTTTCTCAAATTTTTTGAAAGTTTCCCCCCACCTTCCACGCCACCTCTGGCTTGCTTTAATCTACCTCCTCCTCCTCCTCCTCACCACCTCCCTCTAAACTTTGCTCCTCTTTCTGTTTCTTTGACTATTTTTCCTTTTTTTCACTCCTCCATCTTTCTCTCTTTTTTCACTTTACTCTTTTCATTCTCTAATTTCATTCTTCTATTTCCCCTTTCTCCCTCTCTTTCCTTCCCTTCCTCTCTCTTATATTTTCTTTCTTTCTTTCTTTCTTTCTTTCTTTCTTTCTTCTCCTACCACTATTTTCCTCCCTCCTTCTTTTTCTTCCTCCTTCCTTTTTCTCTCTCCTTCTTCCTTTTTCTCCCTCCTCCTCCATGTTTTTCCTTCCTCCTTTTTTCCTCCCTCCTCAACTTATCCTTTCTCCTTCTTTTCCACCACCTCCCTACCTCATTTTCTGCCCTCTTTCTTTCTTCCTTCTTTTTCTCTTCCTCCTCTTTTTTCCTTTCTTTCTCTCTTCTCATATTTCTTCTTTCTCTCTTTCCAACCTTCCTTTTCCTTCTCCTTTGCTTTTCCCTTCTTTTTCAAGAGATTCTTTTTCCATTTTCTCCTCTTCTATTTTTTATCCTTATTCCTATTTTCTTTTTTCCTTTTTCTTTCTCCCCTTTTGATTTCTTCATCCTTATTTTTCTTCCTCTTCTTCTTATTCACTTTTTCTTTCCTCACTTCCACCTTAATTTCTAATCTCTCTTTCTCTCTTTCGTTTTTTAAACTTTTCCTTTTACTGTCTTCAGATTCCACCCCTTTTTTCTCCTCTTCAGTATTTTCTTTTTATTTCTTCATTCTCTCTATCTTCACCATCTGCCTCTTTCTTTTTTCCTTCTTTTTTTCTCTTAATTCCTACCCACCACGTTGTTTGTATGCCCCTTATCCTCAGCCCTCCCCAACATCTTCCCAGGCCACCATCTTTACCCTCTTCCTTATCCCTGACCTCCCTATCACCAAATAATCCCACACATCATCCAAGCAAATGGTCTTGAAATGATGCAAATAATACCGGCTTTGCTTGCCTCCGTCACTAGCACCGGGTATCACCATAGCACCCCCACCACTACATTTTTTTTCATATGCATCTCACATAAGTTTGCCACCATTTTCCCATCACTTTCACTATTGCAGACCACCACCGAAACACATACTCTCCACATTACTCGGCATCTGTCTTTCTCTTCCATCTACTTTACCCTTACTTTACCGAGCCACATTGTTGCACTACGGGAGGAGCCAGACCGTAACCCATTAGAATCTTACCTACCTCACACAGGTTAATGATGGGTGGAGTCTGCTTAAAAGAAATCATCATGACACCAACACGCACACACATACAAATTCTTCCTTATGCTTTTCCACGCCATACATATATGCAAAATTAGTGAAAGGAATTTGCATAGTTAGTATCCTTATACATGAATATTCTTCTTCATCTGTGTGTTGTTTCCCTTCAAGACGCGGACGATCATAGTTCTCCACAGCTTCCTCTGCTTAGCAGCACTTAGTAACATTTGTCTTTATATCATCCCTCCTGTCCCCTTTTCTGTCATCTATTCACTCAAGCTTGTCAGGTATGTGGCATGCAGCTACCTCACACCCTTTCATCTTTAATGTGTCCTGTGGTCTCCAAGCCTTCCTTCCTCATTATGTGGCCAAAAAATTCTTGTCTTTTTCTGATTCTAAGTGTCCTTTTCATTTCCAGTTTCCTGAAGAATTCTTCATTATTAACACACTCCATCCATACTTATTTGCTTGTAGGAAACAAACTAATCCTACCAATAGCACCACCTGAAATAATACACCTACCATAAACGGCAATAGAACTCCATTTTTGGCCTGATCTGGCACTCAAGGCATAGAGTGAATCAGACAATAGGCAAACCTATCTATTCCTTTTGGTCTAAACAGGAAACAAAGGATAAACACTCTACTCCTGATCAAAAGACTGAGTAGGTGTGTGAATCGGACAATAGGCAAACTTATTTACTCCTATTGTTTTAAGCAGGAAATGAGGGATAGACCTCTACTCCTGATCAAAAGAACAAAAAAGTGTGTGAACTGGACAATAGGCAAACCTATTTACTCTTACTAATTTAAACAAGAAACAAGGGATAGGCCTCTACTCCTGTTCAAAAGACTGGGAAGGTGTGTGAACTGGACGATAGGTAAGCCTATTAGACTTTAGAAGGAACCGGAAACCCAATCCAAGACTGGAAACAAGGGATAAACCTCTACTCCTGTCATAGTAAAATAAATTAATATTGATACCAAACGATCTGCATACAGGTAGAAAATTAATTCAGTAAATATACAGAAATAGAAAGGGGCATAAAACAAGGATGTGTCTACTAATTAGACTTCTTCAACCATTACAGCGAGGTGATCTTGGGAAGACTGAAGTCCTCTCAGGATTTATTATTGGTGGACACACTTTTAGCAGCATAAGATATGCAGAAGATGCACAGAGACAGAAAGAAAACTATAGAAATTCCTACAGAAAGTAGTGAAGGAAAGCCAGAAGAAAGGACTAACCATCAGTTGTAAGAAGACAGAATGTATGGTTGTCAGCAAGAGGTACAACCTAAAATATGAATTACAAATTGGAGATACCAAAATCAAACAACAATGAACATTTAAATATCTAGGAAGCATAAGACAGAATATGTGACATCAAAATCCGAAGGAGCATTTAAAAGATGCCTTCCACAAAGCTAAGCAATATGCAAAGAAACAGGAAATTTTTGTTAAAAATCAAAGAAAAGGGTGCTGTTATCTAATGTATTATCGGTCCTCTTAAATGGCAGTGAATTCTGGACAATCTCCTCACAAATGAAAAAAAGAC
The DNA here is from genome assembly GCA_903632075.3 of Acanthosepion pharaonis. NCBI lineage: Eukaryota > Metazoa > Mollusca > Cephalopoda > Sepiida > Sepiidae > Acanthosepion > Acanthosepion pharaonis. The sequence continues at coordinate 1,552,007 of CAHIKZ030004049.1, forward strand.
TTGAGGCAACATAAATGTGTTTCTACAGAAGGATTCTGAGAATACCATGGACTTAACATGTGAGTAACAAGGAAGTTTTATGGTAAAATGGAAACAAAAAGTCTGTGTATACTTCGAAAGAGACAGTTGAAATTTCTGGGGCATGAGGAAAGAGAACCTGAAAAATTTGACACTCACAGAACATATTGAAGACAAGTGTGAACCAGATGATAGTTTTGCGTATCGTCTGGTTCACACTACTCCTCAGTCTTTTGAACATGAGTAGAAGTTGTCTCCTGTTTAGGATTTTTTGATTATTGAATTATATTTTTTAGAGCCGTCAAAATTTTTGTTTGTTTTTTTTGTTTGTTTTTTTTTGTTTTTTTGTGTCAGTGAGTAGACCAAAATTAGTATAGGAAACATATTGATTTGAAAATTTTTGCAAAAGTCAGACAATTGTTGGATTTTAATGAAACTTTTAGAACTTATTCACAAATGAATGAGATTATTTCTGAAACGTTTTATTTTTAGAAAATCTTGCTAAAAATATTTTTTTTACATCTGTTACGATTTTGCATCGCTTGGAGAATTTAAATTCTCAAATTCTTTTTGTAAAACAGGAGCCCCAGTTACCAAAAATTTGTTTTGAGTTGTAAAAGAAAAAATGTAATAAATGTAAAACATTATTTAATTAGAAAAACTTTTAATTGCTTTTATGAATAAGACATATTATGGACACTATTGTTTAAGAAAGAAACTTTTTTTGATGAATAATGAATTTTTACAATAATTGTTTTTATTTTTTTTAATTTTAATTAGAATAATTTATAAAACTTTAAATCTTTAAAATTCTGTTTTAATATATGCCAGTTAGATTATATTGTGATAAAGTAAAAACTATATTTACTTATAAATGGAAACTTTTACCACAGCAACCTCCAGTATTGAAAAAATACTTTTTTATATGTGTATAAACGTGCTGAATTTTGTAAGTACGGGCATCCATACATGACTTCATTAGAAAATAAGAGCAGTCAGTAATTATAATAAATCTGAGACCAAAGTAACTAAAATTCAGTGAAACACTAGATTACTTAGAATATTTTCCTAAATTTTTAAAATTACTACATAGTTTAAAAATTATATAAAATAAGGTGATCACATTATATTTGTTATATAATTTTTACAGATATTTCCCCCGTCGAAAAAATATATGTACATAATACCTCATCTCAGAAATATAGACAGATACTGAAGGGCCGAAACGTTGTAATAAATATGGCGACAAAGATGAGGACAATAGTCCGAATAATGTAAATAGTGTACATAATACCTCATCTCAGAAATATAGACAGATACTGAAGGGCTGAAACGTTGTAATAAATATGGTGACAATGATGAGGACAATAGTCCGAATAATGTAAATAGTGTACATAATAGCTCATTTCAGAAATATAGACAGATAATTAAGGAAAAGTTCATCTACTGAACCCTGGAGCTGAGTTGCAAAATACGACATCTATCAGCTAAGTGACAAATTTTATTTGTATTAATTCTCTCGCTCTCTTCATATATATATATATATATATATATATATACACATATATAAGAAATGGACAAAGTCTGACAATTATTTAAGACATTTTTTTATGTTTATACGTCCTTTTTATAGATACAAATATTTAAGTAAATCCTCTGTTTATAATAAACAGTATTAATAACATTTACCGGCCTGAATGTCCGAGAAATTTTCATAGAAAATATGCGTACTCCGACAGGAATCGAACCTGTATCCTATACGGAACCATCATATAGCCTGACGTGCCTTAACCGATTGGGCCACAGTGGAGCATTCAGTTAGCAAGGTCGATTTTGCTATTTTTAAACACAATTCCTCATGATTTTCTCTCATTCATATCTGCTCAATGCGTATCCAAATGTAAACAAATGACGTCATACATTATGAAATGGACAGAACTCAACAATTCTTTTTATAGATACAAATATTTAAGTAAATTTACTTAAATATTTGTATCTATAAAAAGAACGTATAAACATAAAAAAATGTCTTATATAATTGTCGGACTTTGATAAAACTCCCAGGATGAAATGAAAAACTTTTTAAATGGCAAGAACATGTAGATCTTTATATGAACCATTTTTCTGTTTACATGAAAAATTGAAAAATATTAGATTTTATGATAAGAAATTTTTAAGAGAGCGAATTAACGGTAAATTGTAGACATAGTCTACCTTTTACCTTGCAATTTAGTTAAACTTTGGAATTTGATAATTGCTTTTCTTATATTTTAGTCGAACTGCATTGAACCATATATGGCTTATTTTTCTATTTGTACCATTCATTTGGATTTAATATAGTTCTGTATTAATCTCCAGTTAATATTATTAACATCTTATATGGATGATCTTTATTTAACGGTTACTTATTAATTTGCTGAATACGTTTGAATTATTTATTAGTTTCTTATTTATGAACTACAAAGAAATAGAAAAAAAATTTTTGTAGGAAATTCACAAAACATAAAAAGTTTACATTAAGTTAAATTACCTCTCTACCCCTCTGTTTTTATTTCTTGCGAAAGTTGACCGTCTGACATGTATGTATACACTTTGTAATCAGCTGTATCAGTTCTGGTTGCTGTCGGCAAATAATTTCCGACTATGATCCATTTCTAAGAAACTTTTTTTTTTTTTTCTTCGCTTAGTTTGAATTGTACGTAGGAAATATTCAATTGGTTGATCAGGGTAAAGCCTCCAAGCTTTATATCCCTTTTTTTTTTCGAAAAAAAGAGGATGCATTTTGCTATTGAAACCAAATTAATTGTTTACTCGCCAGAAATTTACAATCGTCTGAGGAGACGCAATGGTATGCGTTGAAACACGACTACAATTGTGTAGCGATTTTTACATGTTGTTTTTATATATATATATATATATATATATATATATATATATATATTGTGTGTGTGTGTGTTTAGGCAGCATTTTTTCATTCATACATGTTTCATTAAATAATATAGACAAGTGTTGTCTATTTTATGTAAATTCTTTTCATATCGTCTGATAAGCTTAATAACATTATCATTAAACGAAGAAAGAAAATCACAATATTGATCCATATTTTCTAATCCAATCTAAGCTTTCAGCTTACATAAGCCATTATCAAAGATGTCAATTACTGTACAACATATTAAGCAATATACGGACAAACTTTTCGAATTCACTCTCGCGAGGTCATATGTGACGTCATGAGCTGTGGTGCGATTTTCGCTTCCAGCGTCTTATATGCACGTGTTTATCGTTGCTAGGAAATCATCCATGTAAACAGAAACAGACTATCATCACTGTCTTGTCCGTATATTGCTTAATATGTCTATATTATTTAATGAAACACACACACACACACACACACACACACATACATATATATATATATATATATATATATATATATATATGTATTATACGCACACTGGGATAGCATATTGGATTTTCACTCTAGTCTCATTTATGAAATTCTCTCCCAATATTCATATGACAAAGATGCAACATGCAATTGAACCCTAATACGTTGACAATGATGGCAGATCCCATTGCCCCTCATTGATGTTCCAGGATTTGCATTGATAATGTTATGCACCTGCTGTACGAATTGTGGTATCCTGACACTGTCCCTACGCTGTGATTTTGTTTTGCGCTTCGCTACAGTTGACACATCCCCACTGGAGGTTTCCACATCCTTCTGAACATTGATAACAAATGACCGAGCGATTTCAAAAAAAAAAAAAAAAAAAAAATAGTGCAATCCAAACATCGCTGTGTTTTACGAGTATCGCAACGATTACAGCATGTAGTCCCATCTCGTATCTTAGCGGATACTTCACCATTGATGTTCCGAGGAAAACTTAAAGGCACATTAATTACCGTATTTTCTGGCTTACAAGACGCACCCTAATATCGGCCCTTCAAAAAGTGTGGATGGTCCTGCACGAAACCTTCACTGGGTTTCCTGGGAACTGATCTGAAGCCTATACATGCGGGTTTGGGGACCGCTTGTGAATTCCAAATTCCCATGAAACTCCAATATTGGAGCCGGCTCAACCCACCCCGGGTGAATACCGTTACAGGTACAGGTAACAACACATTCACCATGTGTCCCTCGCATATTGGCGCCACGTATTGTTTACATTAATCACTCGTTCGATTTTGTTTGTATGTCAACATACTAGTTAAGAGCAGAAAGGCTCCCGCCTCTGCTAGTAAACAGAGCATGTTTAAGCTTGTGGCTCAGCTCCAGGAAGTCTTGGAAATATTTGTAACAGCTAAGTATTGAGGTTACATCATATAAAAGGCTGAATTAGATTATAGTGTAATGACTCAGCATGCAAATTCACGTCCCTATCAGTCAAGCTAATTCGGTGATCGTCCAAGCTTTCTTCGGCCTGGGCGTTAACTTATATTCATTTTGGAATATGCACCTGTATTTTTCAGATTATTTTTTAGGAAAAATGTGCGTCTTGTAAGCCAGAAAATATGGTAATTTCTTTATTCCAACCATTTTTATATGAGTATCTTCATTTTTATTGTTTTTATTACTATTTTTTTATTGATATACTCTTCCACCTTCATAGTATTTTATAAAGATCTAAGGTAAATAATTCTTTTATCACAATCATTTGTACATGAGTATCTTCATTTTATTGTTTTTACTATTTTTTGGCTGATATTTTACTTGAGCCAGGGAGTTGCCTTGGAAGACGCGCGCGTATTTTTCAGAAAAAAAAGTGCGTCTTGTAAGCCGGAAAATACGGTAATTTCTTTATTCTAAGCATTGTTATACGAATATCTTCATTCTTATTGTTATTATTATTATTGGCTGATATATTCTTCGGCCATCATATTATTTTATTAAGATCTAAGGTGAAGTAATTCCTTTGTTCCAACCATTTTTATATGAGTATCTTCATTTTTATTATTTTTATTTTCTCATGCGTTAGCCGATAGTTCACCATTGATGTTCCGAGGAAAACCTAAAGGCACATTAATTATCACATAACTGCAGGTGCGCACACTCAAATGTCCTCAAATATCTTACGTGGACTTCTATTGTTTATTACTTTCCCGTCTTTTATGGAATTGGTGTGTCTCTGGTTACAGTAAAAGAAGTTAAACGCTATTTTTGTTTCAATCGGGTTTATTATAGATGTCGCGCTAGTTAGTAATATGTCGAAATAATTATTACGTTTGCAAATACACACAAACACATCTGTTTACAAATTTATGTTAGAAACATTGGCGCAAAAGTTCTTACAGTTAAGTTTGTCTAAATCTGACACAAGCCGGTAAAAGTGGGGTTCCCATAAGTAATAACGTCATCGAACTGACAAGAATTGTGAATGAACTTTCATATTAGTTGAAGCATCATCGCAATATGAAAGGAAACATTTATGAGTTAGCTTAGATTTATTTCACATTTATTACTCAAAATAATATATTACGCTTTTTACTTTAAAAAATATTACTAGAAAAATAGATCAAAATGTTACTTGTTTTTTTGTCTGAATTTCTAGAATAGGAGTTATCATTAATTACACTCACTATAACCCCAAATTCACAAATAACCAACGCTTTTACCCACTAGGCCATGGTCACGTAGAACAATGTGCTAGGGTAAACTTAGAGCTTCAAACCTAACTTTGTTGCTGATTAGGCTGCTACGGTTGCTTTGTTTTGACTGCTGCTGGCTGTCAAGTTTTCACTGCTGCTGTTGCCACTGCTGCGGTTAAATACTTGCTGTTATTTCCCTTTCTTTCTTTATTATCACCTGCCATATTGTATTTATTTCTATGCTAAGCCTACTAAGATCCTCGTAGCCCAGCATATGCGTTGATTCTTTCAGACGTCTAACTCTCCAGTGTTCTTCCTTGTCCAGTATCTTCACTTCATACCAAAGGGGTTGATGACCATCCTTTTCCCTGCATACATGATCAGCCATGCCCGATTTTATTGTCTCAACTCTCATTAAGGCTTTTCCGTATTTCTTGAGCCTTACTTCTAGGAAACGACCTGTTTCACCTTTATATTCTTTGAAACAACTGCAAAGGATCGAGTACATGCAATTCTTGGTCACATTCTCCCCCGTGTTAGGCTTTACTCGGCAGATAGTTGCTTTTGAATATTGTCCTGATGTTGTATGGGCCTAGAATCTTCTGGATATTTTTTCTGATAAACACTTGGCGTAAGGTAGACAGACTGACAATTTTCTGATCTTCCTCCTTGTCCCTTTTGTTGACACTGAAGTTGTTGTTATTCTGAAAGATACGTTTGATGCTGATCATTTCTTTTTGGTATTTGTCTGGGTCACCAATTATGATTTTCACCCGGTGTTGTAGGCATCAAACGATCCTTTTCTTCACACTCTATGGATAGCGGCCCTTGAAGTTGAGGTATTGTTCAGTGAAGGTTGGCTTGGGATATACGAATGTTTTTAACCTATTCTTTCTGCGAGTTTTAGTACATCTAAGGCGAGCTGATTAATATTTCCTTCTTCCATTGTGAACTGGATCAAAGGCTTTATTGAGTTCACATGGTTCAGCAGTATTTGTACAGCTTCCTAGTGTAGCCAGTAAATGAAGGTTTCATCTACGTCTCTCAGACATAGTGATGGCTTTTGTGGTTGTGAGTTCAATCCCTAGGTCGGGTAGTGTGTATTTGTACTCAGTGGAAACGGGTAAGCAATAACTGAACAATACTAAATAGAAATAAGAACCAGACGGGGTAGACAGATCTCGTTCCACTGCTCATGTCTAGGGATATCATCTAGTGGTTGTGAGATCAATCCCTGGGTCGGGCCGTGTGTATTTGCACTAAAGGGAAACGCGCGAGCAATAACTGAACAATACTAAATAACAAGGATTAGGCGATATCCCTAGTCATAGAACGAGAACAGTATCATCATGGCTTAGCTTCGCAAAACGAAGATCACGAGGGAGTCTGTACACGTCGCTTGCAGGCACGTCTGTGACAGAGAAGTCCATTACAGGACAGGCATACTCGGTCGCTGTAGTTTCAGCTAGAAGTCTGACCTGGGCTAGATGGCATAGCATTGCAGTACTTCCTACTCTGCCTCTTCTGCCTGAGAGCGGCCCTGCAGGTATTTTCAAAGGAGGAGACAGCATGGTTGGTAGTGAGACGCCAGGCGTCACGGTTTTCAGCGAGGGTTGACCATTGGCAATGGTCAATGTGACGGGCAACAAAGGATTTTTTTAGGCAATCTTTGAATCGCTTCTTTGGTGCCCCTCTACCCCCATAGATTAAATAAATGGTTCAGTTCAGAATACTCTGTAGGTTACACAGATCGATATACATCTGAGGAAGACCGGAGGGCCCAACGGCCGAAAAGTTAGGATAAAAAATCAACAAAGATGAAGACAACAGTCCGAATATAAATAGCTACTTATTAGGTTGGTGCCAAAATAATGACGAAATAATGTCGTTTTTGACGTACTTTTTAACGTCAAAAACGACATTATTACGTCATTATTTTGGCACCAACCTAATATTTTCTCTGACTTATTCATTACTAGCAGGAGAGCCCGGCGTTGCCCGGGGATGTAACAGTAAGAGATAGATCAAGTATTGACCATCATAAAGACTGAAAAATAAAATTGACAAAGATTATTGTTTAAAGTTGACGGACACGCATGTCTTCATTTTTTTTTTTTTTTTTTTTTACGAATTGGTCAAACCCAAACTCAAACAAAACATTGTTTTCAATCGTTATGAGTCTCTACCGATTGAATAGAATTTTATTATAAACAATTGTCTTGTAAATGGAATTTTTAAAGCATACTGAATGTAAAAAAATAAAGAAAAAAAGTGTGCAAGACAATAAGAAACACTACCTGCAAAAAAAAAAGTGAAGTTTTGTTGAAATCGGTTGAAAATGTAGGAAATCCGATCCCATATATAAACGAACACACACACACACACACAAACAACCTGGGTTTTTATAATAAGTATAACTCGATATGTGCTGTCCCCCTTTCATTCTCGCGATGCCTCTTAATCGTGTTTTCAAATTGATTTCGTGCAAAAACAATTGTCTTTCCAATTTTTGGCGCTGTCAGAACCACCGCAAGGTAATTTTATGTAGTCCTGTGAAGTTTTGTTGAAATCGTTTGAAAAATGTAGGAAATCCGATCCAATATATAAACGTACAAACACACACACACACACACAACCTGGGTTTTATAATAAGTATGATCTAGAAATTGAAGTTCATTTTCTATTCCGTAACTTAATTACTTTTCCCTAGCTTAACTCAGTTTAACATAAGATTTTTTCTACAGGCGTACCTCAGCATAGCTTTTGACTTTTTCTTCTCTTAACTTATCGTACCTCATGACTTTTTCTTCAAGTTTAACTTAGCGTACCTTATTTTTTTTCACTCCTGGCTTAACTTTATGTAGCTTATTATTTTTTTCTTCTGGTTTAACTAGGTGCACCTTATGATTTGTTTTCATCTAGTCCAATTTAGCGTATCTTATGATCTTTTTTCTCTAAGCTAACTCTTCGTACCTCTTGACTTTTTATTACTCTTGTTTTTATTGCATTTTTTTATTTTACGATTCAGAGCAGATTTTCAATTATGAGGGTCGTGTTTCACAAAAAAAAAAAAAATCATGATTTAAATTCTCGAAGGAGTTCTGCGTAAGCCGTAAGCTGCACAAAAACTAATTTCACAAAATTTCATGAAATCAAATAAATGGGAGGTGGGGTAACAGATGTAAAAAAAAAAAAAATTCTAAAATAATTTTAATTCATTTGTAAATAAGTTCCGAAATTTTTATTAAAATTCAACAATTATTTGATTTTTTCAATGTATTTTCAAAAAGGCGCTAAAATTTCCAATACCAATGCCGCCGCCGCGCTGACGCAAAAAAAAAAAAAAGATTTTTAACCAAAATTTCAAACGTTCGAAAAATGATAAAAAATTCCTTTGATTTTTCCTCTTAATAATAACATGAATATTTTGACAATAAAACTTTTGTTTTTTATTAAGTTTGGAGCGTTTTTTTCAATATGGTTTATTCGTCTTTTAGCGAATCTGTGGAGGTACCTACTTAAGATGAATATTCTATTCGACGCCACAAAGAAACTCTGCAACAAAACAAATGTCATTAGTTTACCATTAGTTCTGCTTTTTCGTGACACTCAGACTGATTGACGTATCAACATTTAAAAACAGTGACAATTTCCTAGTTAACCTATTAAAGACGCAGAAACATTGTCCCGTTTCTATTATTTCTGTGGCTTTTCCGTACCTGGATTCGTTTCAACGTGATATAACCGTAAGTCCCCCGTCCCAATCCGATGAATTTGAGAAAAGAAACAATTAAGTCCGAAGGTCGAGAAGTTACCCCAATTTTCAAGATTAAAAAGAAGAAGAAAAAATCTTCGTAACATCAATTCTTGTCTTACTCAGAAGATATAATAAAATGCACCTATCTGGCTATTTTTGAGGTTAAAAACGGTCTCGTCTCGCTATCCGAGAACCTTAGACAGCCAGACCACCCTAAGAGCATTTTTATATCTCAAATCCAAACTTAAATCTGGGCCGAGGAGTCGGTTATGGGAGTGCTCTGAATAGACAGATACACAGGATTTAGGGATGTCGGCATGGTGGAGAAAGGGGCTACTTTATTTTTATATATATTTTTTTTATCGTAAGAAAGCCGTCAATAACCCACTTCCTCTATTCTGTACTGTCTGCCCCATTTTTTGTGATATCTAGGGACACATGTTGATGGCATGATAGCAGTTTTAAGTCAAATCAACTTGTATGTAATTACCTACACTTCAACACCCCCTTTTACCCATTAAAAATATAAGATCGCTTTTTCTCTGTCTTTCAATCACCCACTTCTACGCTTCCAACCCCCTCCCATGGGTACAATATCGTCCCGCCTTCTTTTTGTACCTGTGGTTACAGCCCAGTGGATAGCGGCATGGCCGTTACGTGTCGAAAAGTTTGAGGTCCTGTAGTACATGACAAACGGTTCCAAACGTTTGGAAAATAGACCCGTCGGAAGAGATCCCTCTCCAGGTCAACCCATAGATAATATCCTCCAGCTTGCTTTGGTCAAGGACATGCTCACGTCAATACCATCGGATGAACCCTCCACACTGTCTGATGACTCTTGTCTGGGAAGTTAAGGCACTGCATTGTATAGTTACGGAGGTCAGTGTTCAACGTGGCCGTAGACCCTTTAAGAATGTTCATCCAACCTTTGACAGGTCTTGTTTTTAATCTTGATGTGTGTCAAACCACCCTCCTCACCAGAAAAGCCTGATGGGAGAACCGGTTTAGTTGTTAGACAAAGGAGAGCATTAGCATCATGAAAGTTGGATAGTCTCCGGAATAACTGTATTCTGGAGGTGTTGTTGTATGATTTCGTCTTCAGGGTGATCATGGCTCTCTACAACTTCCTATTCTTTGTAACTCTTAGCAATGTTTGTCTTTTTACTACCTCCTACTTGTTCTGACATCCATTTACACAAGTTTCCTTTTGCCCCTTTTGTTTTAATGTACCCTGTGAGTGTTAAATTTTCCAAACTTTCTTTTCTCATCATGTGTCCGAGAAATTACATCTGCCTCTTTCTTATTCTAAGTTTGTTTAGTTTTAGTTTTTCCTTCCACTTGTGCTGTTAGGCGTCACTGGGAGACACAGTCTTCTGCCAGCAGCAAGGGGTGTGGTCTGATAGAGAAATATCTCATGGGTTCTGAGAGTGTCTGCCACTGAGTCGCTCCAGCATCTTCTTGGTCTGTCTCTCACTCTCCAGTCAGAGTACCTGAGGGTGTATGCTCATAGGGCTGGTTGGTTGATAGGTATACGAGTCAGGTGTCCAAACCACTTGATCCTCTGTCGTTCGATGTGTTGTATGATTGGTATTGCTCCTACCATGGTCTCATTTCTGATCTTATCTTGCCTGGTCTTATTCACTGTTTTCCTCAGGCATTTCATTTCACAAGTGATCAGTTTCCTCTCAAGGGTTTTTGTTAGGGGCCATGTCTGGCAAACTAGACAGAGAAATTGAGACCAGATGTCAGAAAGCCAACGCAGTCAGTTACCAACTTGCTCCTCTTCTAAAACATCCTAGCATTTTCGTGAGCACCAAGGCAAATCTCATCAACGCCATTTTCCTACCAACACTGGTATACCAGTGCCAGACATGGCTCCTTATTCTAAATATTTATCCTTATTTTGTTTCCATTTTCCTGAAATCCATGGTATTCTCATCAGCTTTCTGTAGAACCACATCTCTGTTGCTTCGACTCTCCCCTTCATCTGTAAGGAAATTGTCCAGCATTCTGTATCATATAAGAAGACTGATTACATAGCAGTTCATCCCTCTTTAATTTTGTTTCCAATGAAATTTTTTCTATACCAATGAATCTTCGGATTTCGGTGTCACATTTCTCGTCCTTTGCTAAAACAATGTGAACAATAATGATGCCAATTATCTAGAATATGATACAACATCAACGACATATGGCAGAGAAGAACGTTCGCTTTCCAACCATGAGGCTGGGGTTCGAATCTCACCAGGGTCGATTTGCCAGGGACGTGATTTTGATGTTCACTGTAGAGGCAAGCAGAAAAGTACCCGAGAAATTGTACCTCATTTTGATCCATATGAAATTAGGTAGACGGAACTATTTGCAAGTTGTCATTGATCGAACTAACATGAAGTCGCAAGTCATCGTGGCTGAGTATTTGAGCATACTGGCTTTGTTCAGATTGTTTGATCACGCCAGATAATGGTCTCTCTGTAACTAAAGTCTGCTCAGCATCATTGCAGAGTGGCAACTCCAAATTAACTCTGTGGATGTTAGACAAATACAAATGTGTCCGAGCAGGTGTCTGTCCAAGTAGACTCGAATACAAGCGATCAGACATTACTTACATTAACATTACGACATCAACCTTTTCGCCTCACCTGAAGGAAGGACACTTTGTGAACTTTAACTTATACATACATATTGTAGAAATTTATACATATATATATAGGAATTTCTAAAGAAATATTGGAGTTTTTTATTTATTTATCCAACAGATTTTATCACTTAAACATTATTTTTAGTGAATACCTATATTTCAGTAGACGCTCCATTTAGTTGTTAAACAGGTATATTTATTTATTTTCGTCTACCAGCCTGAATATTCGAGAAATCTTATTTAAGAAAGGACGCACTCCCCAGCAGGATTCGAACCTGCTCATATTGCAATTTTTGCTGTTATTATTGCATGTTTTTACCAGAGATCATATTTCACTGGTAAAAAAATGATTGCTGAAAACATTAGGTTTATAATACCCAGAAATTCATACACAGATGTCCTCAAGGATAAAGGTGTTATTTAGATCCAGTGACAGGACCCAAAGAGTGTGAGTTCAATACCCGGTTAAGAGGGAAATTAACGGGAGATAACTGATAACTGACATCCATTAAAAAAAACAAAAAAAACATGGCACGTGGAACTACTGAGCGAAATAAAGAGTTCAGTTCGACATTCCAACCACCTGAAGAAGACCGGAGCGTACAATGGCCGAAACGTTGTAATAAATATGGCGACAAAGATGAGGACAATAGTCCGAATAATTTAAATAATGTAAACTATTGCTGCCTTCTAAAATCTACTTCAACTCAATATTTCTGAAGTCTAAAATTTTTACTATTTACTTAATTTTCCACAATAGGAGTAGATATGTTTATCTATCGCCCGGTTCACATTCCTCCCTGTTTTTTGAACAGGAGTAGAGGTTTATCCTTTGTATCTTGGTTAGGACTGAGTTTCTTGTTCCTTCTAAATTCTACTTCAACTCCTGACATCTTCACCTAAACTCTGACATTTATATTGTTATTGGGTTTCTGGTTCCTTCTAAAAATCTTTTCCGTCTCTTTTCACTACCCCCCCCCCCTGCATCTCAGTGGTGTTATTGCCTTGTGTTGGGGGAATTGATTAAAAAAAGAAAATGTATCCCCAAAATCTGTCTCTTACTCTATAACACTCTACCTTGAGTGACTCTTGGTCCTTGTTCAGGGTAAACAACACTGTAAAAAAACACGCACACCTCGGCTTGAAATTCCCAATTCTCCTTTTTCAGCTATAACAGAGTTAAAAAAAAAAAGTCTACGCAGCTTAGTGGGTGATGAAATGTTTCCTATCCTTCGACATGTAACCCAGAGATGGAATATTGTTAGCTTCTTGCTGCTATTTTCATGAGAGATGTTTGAGTGAACTACATTCCTTGGTGCCACCAGTTCAGACCGTCCCAGCTAGGACCCACCATTCCACGTGCACTGATAGATAATTCATAATCATTCATTTAATATTCCATTGGTTAGGGAGTAAGTTCCACAGCTTCTTCACCAGAACTGTTGCTATGTGGAACATACTCCTCAGTGCTTGCTTCCGTGATCACTACTGTGTTACTGTTTTAACATTGTGCATATTACTAAAGCAATATTTCTTTTTATAATAACTCTCATACATGCATGTATATATAAGATACACACTGGGACATTTATATTCCTTTCTTTCTCTTTCTCTTTTCAGCCATTTTGACCTCTGCAATATTCACCTATTTCATGATGCGTCTAATATCATTGCAATGCAAAATGTAAGTAATGCATTACTTGTTCATTTCTATCTGAATTTCTGGAATGGGGAGTGTTAACTATACTGACTCTTGGGGTCTTACCTAGAATTGAACTCGCCCTCCTTGGCTAACAAATTTCTGAAGATATTAGGCTCCCACTCGTCAGCTTAATGGATGTGTTCTAAGCAGTGGCAGTAGCAGGCTTGTCTCCCTTCCTGCCAAAGCAGATATAACCTTTTTATCACTAAGCTTTCACAGCAAAAGTAATTTTAATAATGAAACTGGATACGTTTGGTGAAAAAAAAAAAAAACACTGAACTGGATATATTGTTAACTATGCCGATTCTTGAGGTCTTACCTAGAATTGAACTCACCTCCTTTGGCTAACAAATTTCTGAAGATATTAGACTCCCATTCCTCAGCTTAATGGATGTGTTCTAAGCAGTGGCGATTGCTCAAAGTGGATTTGACCATTAGGCATTATTTAAGTTTACTGAAATTTCTTCTCGGTGTGAATATATTTCTATTGCCTGGTGAAGTGCTGTCACTCAATTTACTGATCAAGTGCCTGTTTTAACATATCTGTTTAATCTTAAACTTGGCACATGGGTCCATAAAAAATTGAAATTAAATTAGGTAATTTTTAGAAGACTCCTGCTTCTCAGCTTAATGGATGTGTTCTAAGCAGTGGCAGTAGCAGGCTTGTCTCCCTTCCTGCCAAAGGGAAATAACCTTTAGGCATTTATTTATGTTTATTGAAATTTCTCCCCAGAGAAATATTCTATTGTTTGGTGAAGTGCTGTCACTTGGTTTATTGACCAAGATCCTGTTTTAACAACAATGACTGTGAAGTCATCATTGCAAAATAGTAAAGTGATATTATCATCGTAATTGCAGTGACGTACTGGGGATGTTGGCTTATGTGTCAGGCTAATCTTGTTTAAGCCAGCAAAATATCTCCTAATTGATTTTGTAAAGGTCAGTGAGCGTTGTTTTAAAAAATACAACTCCAATATTTTGTTTATTACAAGGCTTTTTTATCACTAAGCTTTCACAGCAAAAGTAATTTTAAAAATGAAACTGGATACATTTGGTAAAATAAAATAACACTGAACTGGATATATTGTTAGCTATGCTGATTCTTGAGGTCTTATCTAGAATTGAACTCACCCTCCGAAGATATTAGACTCCCACTCCTCAGCTTAAAGGATGTGTTCTAAGCAGTAGCAGTAGCAGGCTTGTCTCCCTTCCAGCTAAAGAGGAGTTAACTTTTAGGCATTTATTTATGTTTATTGAAATTTCTTCTCAGTGAACATTTTTCTATTGTTTGGTGAAGTGCTGTCACTCGGTTTATTGACCAAGC
The DNA here is from genome assembly GCA_903632075.3 of Acanthosepion pharaonis. Taxonomy (NCBI): domain Eukaryota; kingdom Metazoa; phylum Mollusca; class Cephalopoda; order Sepiida; family Sepiidae; genus Acanthosepion; species Acanthosepion pharaonis. The sequence goes on from CAHIKZ030004049.1 coordinate 1,567,035, forward strand.
TATTAGACGCATTAAACTAAAAAGAAAACAACATCAATGGAATATCAATATTGAGGAACCAAGATAAGAAAAAATTGCATGAACACGTGGAAACGCGATATCTGAAAATGAAGAAACCGACAAAGAACACAAGGGAAACAAAATCCAAAAGCAGGTTTTTGAGAATAGTAAATGTTTCGACATTTGACTATTTATATCTAAATATGTAATGGAAAATAGTCAGAGATATAACATACTCTAATCTTTAAAAACTTGTATAAATGAAAAAAAATTGCTACCAGGAAACACACAAAACACACGTACACATCCAAATATCTCCTTTCCTAAAAGAAATACCGTAATTCCTTATGTATAATACGCATTTATTTCTTTAAAAAATAATAAGCAAAATCAGGGGTGCGTATTATGCATAGCTACAAAAAATCTTTAAAAAAAATTGCCATAAAATAAAATGAGAATGATCATAAAACTAAATTAGAATAATATTATTCTTTTTAAAATATATATTTTTTTTAGTAAGAGTAGGAAATGCTGGCCGTAATGAAATTGTATAGATACAATTTTATAGGATTTGATTACCAAAAAAATTGTGCGTATTATGCATGAGTAGAAGCATTTTCCTACACTTTAGCACAATTTTAAGTGTGCGTATTATACATGGAGAATTATGGTACTCTTTTCCCAAGCCAACATACACGGCTATAATTTTTTTTTTAAATTACGGGAAATGTAACATATCACGACATCTATTAGAGAGATGAAATTATTGCAATATTACAAAACACTTCAACAATTGAGCACAAATAGTTATTCATTAAAAAAAATTAGTAATTAGTGTGTAATATTATCCATAACTACATGTACAAGAATGTCGTTTTTGATAAAAGTTAAAAAATAACCATAAATACATAAAAAATGTGTACATTGTCGAAAATTCCATTTTCCACAATATAGCAATTTGTGCTGTTATAATGCTTATTACCTAAACAATAATAATATTGAATAAATTTTTTTAAACATTAAAGTATATTTAATCACATCTCCCTAATAGCTGTCGTCATATGTAAATTCAAAATCTTCTATTATTTAAAATATGTAATACATAAATTAATTTCTCAAACTAAAATGATATAAATAATAATTACATTAAAAATGTAACAATAACAACATTTAATCACGTTCATTTATTAGACATTAAATTACATCACTTAGCATCTTCCATAAGTTATCTTAACTAACACTTAGCCTGATGTATATTAACGAGCGTTCTTATACAGTCAGAACTTGTTGGCTAAGATAAGTTTTCATTTTTCATTAATATATATATATATATATATATGTGTGTGTGTGTGTACATGCGTATATTTTTATTATTATCTATAGGTGTGTGGGAGTGTGGAGATAAAACAGGAAGTTGTTTAAAAAGCCATTTAAGGAAAGAGGGCTTTCAGAGCGTGGTAGCTTTGAACCACATTGAATAATGTTACAGTTAGTTCCCCCCGTCCCCGCCATTGACTACCGCCCCTACCAAGGCATTATTGTGACTACCAATTGCATTTCTGTCTGTCACCTGTCTGGCTCCTGCAGACTTTTTAGATTCTTGTCAGTATTTGTTTAAGTAGCGACTGTGAACGTTTTCTCTTCTATTTCTTCTTATTCGTTGTGTGTGTGTGTGTGTGGATGGGAGTATTGGAGAGTACAAGAAAGCTTCATGGTTGTAGAAAAGTGGCGGACAAAAAGTTCTCATTGCCACTGTCATTTTTTTCTCTCTCTTTTGAAGATAAAGTTCTATGTATCGGGCAAGAAAAACTTTGACGTAACGTATATACATTCATTTATCTCTTTATCGGTCTCTCTATCACTCAATATATATATATATATATATATATATATATATATATATATATATATATATATATATGTGTAACCCGGATATAAGAGAAACCCGGATATAAAGAGATTTTCTGGTCCCAAATTAGAGCCTGTGTTAATGTATATAAAATAGACCAAACCCGGATATAAGAGAAACCCAGATATAAGAGACTTCTTCTCCGGTCCCGACAACTCTCTTATATCCGGGTTAGACTGTACAGTGTAACCCTGATATAAGAGAAACCCGGATATAAGAGAAACCCAGATATAAGAGAGATTTTCTCTGGTCCCAAATTAGAGCCTGTGTTAATGTATATAAAATAGACCAAACCCGGATATAAGAGAAACCCAGATATAAGAGACTTCTTCTCCGGTCCAATTAACTCTCTTATATCCGGGTTAGACTGTACAATTAACCCGGATAAAGAAAACCCGGATATAAGAGAGATTTTCTCTGGTCCCAAATTAGAGCCTGTGTTAATATATATAAAATAACCAAACCCGGATATAAGAGAAACCCGGATATAAGATACTTCTCGGTCCCGACAACTCTCTTATATCCGGGTTAGACTGTACAGTGTAACGGATATAAGAGACCCGGATATAAGAGAAACCCGGATATAAGAGAGATTTTCTCTGGTCCCAAATTAGAGCCTGTGTTAATGTATATAAAATAGACCAAACCCGGATAAAAGAGACTTCTTCTCCGGTCCGACAACTCTCTTATATCCGGGTTTACACTGTACAGTGTAACCCGGATATAAGAGACCCGGATATAAGAGAAACCCGGATATAAGAGATTTTCTCTGGTCCCAAATTAGAGCCTGTGTTAATGTATATAAAATAGACCAAACCCGGATAAAAGAGAAACCCGGATATAAGAGACTTCTTCTCCGGTCCCGACAACTCTCTTATATCCGGGTTAGACTGTACTAGCTTAAGAGTCGCCCTATTGAGAGGCATTTAAGCTAGTTCCTACCAAGGGTTCTCTATTGAGCCTTCATCACAATAGGTAGGAAGGAGTAGATGTGATAGGCAGCATAGAACTCAAAATTGGACCCTGCATTTAAGTATTGCATTAATATTTAAGCTTACTTTTTAAAAGTTCAAGATTACGGCACGTAATTTAAAGACAATTTAATGTACTTTCCGTACAAAGAATTATTTTTAAATTTCATGGCTGACTTTCACTGGATTTTGCAATTAATTTCGATTATTCCCAAATTTCTTACCAAGTTATGAAAATTGTTATCGTACAAAAAAAAAATAAAAAAATATTCGTCACAAAAAAACAAAAAAAAATCGTGGAAAACAATCGCAGTAATGAAAATTTGGAAATCCAAAGTTTCAGGATTGTAGGTCAGGATTCATCCCAGAAAGATTTTAAATTTCTCAAGGGGTCTGTCTGATTCGAAAATGGTATGACATGTTGAGCTACGGCCTCTAGGAGTTAAGTTGAAAAAGTATGACACACTGACATACGTATTTGTTTTAAATATAATATATATACTGTGTAACCTGGATATAAGAGAAACCCGGATATAAAAGAGATTTTCTCTGGTCCCAAATTAGAGCCTGTGTTAATGTATATAAAATAGACCAAACCCGGATATAAGGGACTTCTTCTCCGGTCCCGACAACTCTCTTATATATCCGTTAACTGTATATATATATATTATATATATATATATATATATATATATATATATATATATATATATAATTATTTATTTAAAAATCTGATTCCAACGCTATATAAGAGTTTTCATGTTTCAAAACAAGAGCCGAAAACTTCAGTATAATTATTAAAATTAAATTGAATTAAAGTACCAAGCTCTGTTCCATCTTCAAGTGAAATTTTTATATATATATATATGTATATGTACAGGGTACGATGGGTAAATTGTCGCCATTATATATTTTTAATTTTGTGCATGTGCATTGTTTGTTTTTGATGTTGTTGACTGCACAGTATAGTAGGGTCAGTTGGGCACCACTGACACAATTCACTTTGTCAGAATTTTGGAAATGACAAGCTCCTACTGCTTATCATTCGTTATGGAAGTTCTAATACAAACATTTCAGAGGGTTCAGGTGTCAATCTGGAGACAGTGCTGAGGATTCAGAATGAGTTAGTTGAGTCTAATGGTGATTACAAAGGGACAGCTGTTCAGGAAACTCACTGTGATTGTTCTGATAAGAAAAGAACTTCTAAATTTGCCTCAGACTCAACATGTAGGCATACATCAAGTACCTTAATGAGGTAGTGCTGCCCTGGGTCAAGAGGGTGGCTGCTAGAAGAACCTATGTCTGGTAATAGGACTGTACCATGCCACACAAGCAGGAGAAGCCAATCATGGCTGTCAGACAATTTCTGTGACCACATCACTTCTTTCTAATTCCCCAGACTGCAACCCCCTTGCAACCCCCTTGATTATTATGTGTGAGGTGCAGTTTGACCAACAAAACTCATTGTAATACCAAAGATGAACTGAAGGCAAAGATTATGGCAGCATTCGCCAACTTAAACTAGGAGATCTTCCAGAAGATTTACAGGTGATTCTGAAGTTGTCTGGAGGCCATGGTTGAAGCTAATAGCGATTTTTATTGAATAAATTTACTCTTTAGTATTTCAAGATATTTTTGTGTAATTTCGGTAAATATATCTGCTAAAGAGATATCAGTGTTGTTTTCATTTTTGCCTAATTTAGACGACAATTTATCCATCTCACCCTGTATACTGGATACATAACATATTTTATTGAGGATTTATCTTTAGAAAAACCGATAATAAGTTTATCATTGACAAATGTTATAAGCATAAAAATACCTGTCTATATCTCTGAGATGTATTATGATTACTTGCATTATTTACATTATTCAGACTCTTATCCTCATCTTCATTGCCATATTCACAACGTTTCAGCCTCTATATCTCTGAGATGAGGTATTATGATTACTTGCATTATTTACATTATTCGGACTGTTATCCTCATCTTCATTGCCATATTCACAACATTTCGGCCATTGTACACTCCGTCCTTCTTCAGGTGACATGGCCTGGTGGATAATGACATTGGTTAGATTCAGAGATTAGACCCAAAGAGTTGTGAGTTCAATACCAGGCCACAGCCGTGGTGAACCAAAACTTGGAGAGTTGAGTTAAAGGGAAATAACTGAGACATGCTGAAGAGGCATGGCACGTGGATCTAGAACAATCTATCTCGGTGGGCAAAATAAATGGTTCAGTTTCAAATTCCAAACACATGAAGAAAGCCAGAGTGTACAACAGCCAAAACATTGTGAATATAGCAATGAAAATGAGGATAACATATCCAAACAAAATATGATAAAAATGCATAATCTTTCTTAGAATTTTATTCAGTAAAGTCATCTTCAGCTTCAATAACTGCTTCATTGCGTGTTTCAAGATCATCTACATATTATGACATCTTTCAAAGAATCTATGGTGTTATGGAGATGCTCGATGACCTCTCTCTCTCTCTCTCTCTCTCTCTCTCTCAATTCTCCACAGGTAGTAGTCCATTTGATTGAAATGTGAGTAATTACAATATTTCACCATTCCTGGCAAATCTATCATCACATTGTTGGATATCTACTTACAAAAGTGATGGAAACAAAAATAAAAATAATCTCAATGAATTTTGCTAGATTATGTATAAAAAATATCAAATAAATTAAAAATTCCCAGCATCCCTTGTTCATGCGCATGTTTGGTTGCATCACTATAACAAATTTAGTCCAATGAATTCTTTAAGGACAAAATGCAAGGCAGGAAAACTTTTTCCGCTTTGTCATACATTTTCCTGCAATATTGTTCTTGTCATATAAAAAGTTATATATAGTTATCTCATATAAGAATTTTATTTATCTTTATGTATATACAGTGTAACCCAGATATAAGAGACCCGGATATAAGAGAAACCCGGATATAAGAGACCCGGATATAAGAGAAATCCGGATATAAGAGAGATTTTCTCTGGTCCCAAATTAGAGCCTGTGTTAATGTATATAAAATAGACCAAACCCGGATATAAGAGAAACCCGGATATAAGAGACTTCTTCTCTGGTCCCGACAACTCTCTTATATCTAGGTTACACTGTATAAGAATTTTATTTATCTATATATATATATATATATATATATATATATATATATATATATATATATATATATGTAATATTTTTTTGTTTAAAAATATGATTCTTTCGCTACATAAGAGTTCTCATGTTTCAAAAACGAGAGCCGAAACCATCCAAATAATTATTAAAATTAAATTGAATTGAGGTGCTTAGTCCCGTTTCAGCTTCAAGCAAAATTTTAGGAATAAGTTATCTTTTGGTTTACATGTGCTTTTAGGCACAGTCTGTTATAACACTCGTTATTGTGGGAGTGGCTAGACTAGTTTTCTTCATTAAGTGGTCAGAGAGTTAATTCTTCTCTATAGATTCATCATCTTCTGAGAGGTTTTTCTAAGGTTGGATAGGGTATCTATTTCAAGGCTAATGTTGGCAGTCATCCTCTCGTTAGTTCCCAGTGGGGGATATTTTTATGGTGCGCCTACAAGTCGTTATGTATCGGGAGGATTGTATTTTATTATTGTACATCTGATTATCTATTTATTTATTTGTTTATTCAATTTTGTGCATACATGCTTATACTTATATATAAAATTTTATTTATTTATATTATATATATATATATATTTTATATATATATATATATATTTTATATATATATATATATATATGATTTTATATATATATATATATATATATATATGATTTTATATATATATATATATATATATATATATATATATATTTTTATATATATATATATATATGATTTTATATATATATATATATTTATATATATATATATATATATGATTTTATATATATATATATATATATTTATATATATATATATATATATATTTTTATATATATATATATATATATATATATATTTATTTTTATATATATATATATATATTTATATATATATATATATATATATATATATATATATATATATTTTTATATATATATATATATTTTTTATATATATATATATATATATATATATATATATTTATATATATATATATATATATATATATATATATATATATATATATATTTTTTTATATATATATATTTATATATATATATATATATATATATATATATATATATATTTTTTTATATATATATATATATATATGATTTTATATTGTTTATTTGTTGAAAAAATGTCACAGGCATGTCCAAAAGTCCAACTTAAAATTCTTTCTTTTCTTCCTTCGGTTTTAGTCAAAAGGTCTGTTAAAAGGTTAAAATTGCAATGATCAGGGAAACATCCTCTTAGGAGTCAGTTCCACAGGAAAGTGAGTCGCAGGAAAAAGGTGTTTGAGTGGAATTTACGTCTCACCAGTGGAATATGGAGAGAATGTTGGTGGTTTGCTACAATGGAATGTAGTTCATCTGAGCACTTGAGTAGCCAACATTTGTGCTACACCTCTCAAGAGCCTTTGAAATATCTAACACTATGGTCCTTAAGGTGTGTCTTTCATTAAAAAGCCTCACTAATTCTGAGAGTAAATAACAGTTTTTGGTGCTGAATAGGAATTGATGTGCCAAGTTCAAATAGCTGTCTAGCCAGTTGCATTCACTATCGCACAGTTGTTCCTTGGAAAAGCATGAATCTATCTCTTCTTATTATCCACAGATGTTGACTAAATAACCGGGTAAACCGTCGTGGCAACCAATGTAAGAGAATGAAACAACTAAATTCCAAACACTGGAAAAAGCAACTGGAAATATCTCTAGTGTCCTCAAGATGACGTGGTAATTCTCAGTAAATAAGGAAAATTAATCTGTGGAGAGTCTACATCGTGAAGAGATATGGCAATTTTTAAGCTTAGCTGGTGCAAGCATCTGTCAAGAATGGTTTGCAAAGTTTGAAGAAGTCATTTTAAGTTTATGAATCAAACACACCCTCCAGACCCCCAACGCCATTTTATACTGAGTATCAATGAAAGCTATTTCTATTCTTGCATTCATATTTGTTTTATTATACTAGAGCAGTGATCCTCAAATATTCTCACGGCATACATACAGGGGATGATGTGGTTGCTGAAATTGTCTGACAGCTGTGTCAGTGTCCTGTTTCCAGATATAGGGTCTTCGAGCAGTTACCCTCTTGACCCAAGGCATCACTACCTACACAAGGCACTTGTTATTGGCCTATATGTCAATTCTGAGACCCTCATCAAAAAATTCAGTAGTTCTTTTCTTATCAGAACGATCAGAATGATATTTCCTAACTGCTGTACCTTCGTAATCATCAGGAAACTCATCTAACTTTTTCCAAATCCTCTGCACTGTTCTCAGATCGACACCCAAACACTCTGAAATGTTTGTATGAATGCCAAGCAATGAAATATGCTGTTTTCAAAATCTGATGGAGTGAATTGTGTCATAGTGCTCTTCTTCTCATAGATGGTGCCCAACTGACCCTATTATACTGTGCGGTTGACAAAAACAAGCAATGCGCATGAGCAAAATTAAAAATATAAAATGGCGACAATTTACCAATCGCACTCTGTCTATATATTTGTGTAGGTGTGGAAGTAATAATGGTACAGCATTGGTATCTGAATAAATTAATAATTATTAAACTTTTTTTTTTCACTATTCTTCTATTATGTTATTTTAAATATTTTATTTTAATATTAATGTTAATCCTTATTATAGTTACCAACATGAAAGGGCTCAATGAAAACATTGACTATTATTTTCTGTCATTGAGCCCCAAAAATTATGACTGGATTCAAAATCTCTTCATAAATGTTCCTTCTAATATTGGACTTCAGTTATGTGAAGAAGAAGATTTGGCCACCATTTCTAATGAGAAAACAGCCATTACTACATTCTGGATTTCAATACAAAAGGAATATCCAACTATTGACATTATTCGGACTATTGTTCTCAACTTTGTCGCCATATTTATCACAACGTTTCAGCCCTTCAGTATCTGCCTATATTTCTGAGATAAGGTATTATGTACACTATTTACATAATTTGAACTATTGTCCTCATCTTTGTTGCCATATTTATTACAACGTTCCCACCCTTAAGTATCTGTCTATATTTCTGAGATGAGGTATTATGTACACTATTTACATAATTTGGACTATTGTCCTCATCTTTGTTGCCATATTTATTACAATGTTCCGACCCTTCAGTATCCGTCTATATTTCTGAGATGAGGTATTATGTACACTATTTACATTATTTGGACTATTGTCTTCAACTTTGTCGCCATATTTATCACGTTTCAGCCCTTCAGTATCTGTTTATATATCTTAAATGAGGTATTATGTACACTATTTACATTATTTGGACTATGGTCCTCATCTTTGTTGCCATATTTATCACAACATTTCGGCCTTTCAGTATCTGTATATATATCTGAGATGTGGTATTATGTACACTATTTACATTATTCAGACTATTGTCCTCATCTTTGTTGCCATATTATCACCATGTTTCGGACGTTGTATGCTTCAGCCTTCTTCAGGTGGTTGGAATGTCAAACTGAAGCCATTATTTCGCTTGTTGGGGTAGACTGTTCTATTTCAAAATGCCATGTCTAATGGATGTCAGTTATCAGTTATCTCCTGTTAATTCATCTCTCCAAGTTCTCCACTGACTTAACCAAGTATTGAACTCACACTGTCACTGGATTTAACCTTAAGGACACATGGCACAGTGGATAAAGATGTTGGTTAGATTCAGTGACAGGACACAAAGAGTTTTGAGTTCAATACCTGGTTAAGGCAGTGGAGAACTTGGAGAGGTGAATTAACAGGAGATAACTGATAACTGACATCCATTAGACATGGCATGTGGAACTAGAACAGTCTACCCCTTCTTAAATAACATCAAAAATAAGAAACGAGAAAGACTATGTGTGACTGAAGAAGAAAAGAGGGTCTGCTTATTGCACATTTGACCAAACATTGAAGAAATCGTAAAAAACCACCAGCCACAGGTTTCACACTAAATAAGCTGCCTAAATAGTTGAATAGAAATATTGAAATAAAGTAAGTTCATATTTGTGTGTGTATTTTTTTTTTTAAATCTATGGTTTTATTTCATAACATTTAAAAATGTTGCTAAGTGTGCCATGATATTTTCATTTGCTGCTAGGTGTGTCATTGCTTAAAAAGATTGAGAAACTCTGTACTAGAGGGACAGATGTGGCAGCATCGATTTTAGGAGAGAGTGGGAGGAACAACTTCAGGGGAATTCGTGCTCACTCGCTGGCTTAGCATTCTGCTATGTGCAGCTTACTCTTTCTAAGGATTCTGGTTATGGAAACTGCTGACTTTGCACCTTTTTCATTTTACATACAAAAACAATCCGTCACTGTCAGAACCCCACAAGGTATTCTGATCAATTGCTTGCCTTCTTGTTCCAGCCTCCGCATCTTGTAACAACCGCCAGAATTTGGAAACTGATTAATTGGTGAAAAAAAAACAAAAACTTTTGTAAGTGGAAACTTGTCTAAAACTTACCAGTCAGTCAGTCATCACTTTTGAATTGATCTTCAGAAGAGCAAAGTTGTTTTTTTTTTTTTTCTCGACAGGAAAGTCGACCAGTAATTCTGTTATATTACTGAGATGACCAGGACCAAGTGTATAATAAATTCTGTCTGTATTTCTGAGATTAGGTGTTGTAACTATTTAGACTATTTACATTGTTTGAAGTATTGTCCTCATCATATTCACGATGTTTCGGACTTCTTCAGTTGATATATGTCCCCAAGGATGAAAGGGTTGGTTGAAGTAATTCAGTGACTCAAAGAATTGTGAGTTCATTACCTGGCCCCAGCAGAGATGAACAAAAAATTGGAGAGTTGAGTTGCTAAAGGGAAATAACTGAAACTGAGATATCCAGAAAAGGCATGGCATGTGGAACTAGAACAATCTACTCCAGTGGACGAAATAAAGGTTTCAATTTGAAATTCCAACATATATTACCTGAAGAAGGCCGGAGCGTACAATGGCTGAAACGTCATTAATAGGTTAATAAAGATGAGGACAATAGTCTGAACAACGTAAATAATATGAATAATAAAATTTCTCAAAGTCCAAATCTCCATAACTCAGATGGCTCAAGTCCTTTCTTGATGCCTGAAGAGATTGCCTACTATTCCCAATTAAAATCTTACTTATTTTACTTAAAAATATTTATCCCACTATGTTCATTAATCATGTACGCAATCATAACACTGTATGGTATACTATTAAAACTTTAATATCTGAATTGCCAGGACTTCTTGGAAAAGATTGTGAAGTGGTTTCCTGTTGTCTCTCCACAATTTTGATTCAGAGTAGTCTATTTCTGAGACTGGCTGTCCAGTCTAATCCATTTTTTTTTAGCCAATAGTTTTGTGGATTAGAAGAGATGGCTTCATGCTTTTCCCAAAAGCCTTCATGCAAGAGGAAGAGTCAGTTGCTTTCATAGCAGTTTATTGGATCCTTTGCAGTTTTATTGGATCCTTTGCAATGTATTCGATCCTTTGCAGTTTTATTCGATCCTTTGCAGTTTTATTGGATCCTTTGCAATGTATTGGATCCTTTGCAGTTTTATTGGATCCTTTGCAATGTATTGGATCCTTTGCAGTTTTATTGGATCCTTTGCAATGTATTGGATCCTTTGCAGTTTTATTCGATCCTTTGCAGTTTTATTGGATCCTTTGCAGTTTTATTGGATCCTTTGCAATGTATTGGATCCTTTGCAGTTTTATTGGATCCTTTGCAATGTATTGGATCCTTTGCAGTTTTATTGGATCCTTTGCAATGTATTCGATCCTTTGCAGTTTTATTCGATCCTTTGCAATGGATCCTTTGCAGTTTTATTCGATCCTTTGCAGTTTTATTGGATCCTTTGCAGTTTTATTGGATCCTTTGCAATGTATTGGATCCTTTGCAGTTTTATTGGATCCTTTGCAGTTTTATTCGATCCTTTGCAGTTTTATTGGATCCTTTGCAATGTATTCGATCCTTTGCAGTTTTATTCGATCCTTTGCAATGTATTCGATCCTTTGAAGTTTTATTGGATCCTTTGCAATGTATTGGATCCTTTGCAGTTTTATTGGATCCTTTGCAATGTATTCGATCCTTTGCAGTTTTATTCGATCCTTTGCAGTTTTATTGGATCCTTTGCAGTTTTATTGGATCCTTTGCAATGTATTGGATCCTTTGCAGTTTTATTGGATCCTTTGCAATGTATTGGATCCTTTGCAGTTTTATTGGATCCTTTGCAATGTATTGGATCCTTTGCAGTTTTATTGGATCCTTTGCAATGTATTGGATCCTTTGCAGTTTTATTCGATCCTTTGCAGTTTTATTCGATCCTTTGCAGTTTTATTGGATCCTTTGCAATGTATTGGATCCTTTGCAGTTTTATTGGATCCTTTGCAATGTATTGGATCCTTTGCAGTTTTATTGGATCCTTTGCAATGTATTCGATCCCTTTAGTTTTATTGGATCCTTTGCAATTTATTCGATCCTTTGCAGTTTTATTCGATCCTTTGCAGTTTTATTGGATCCTTTGCAGTTTTATTGGATCCTTTGCAATTTATTCGATCCTTTGCAGTTTTATTGGATCCTTTGCAGTTTTATTGATCCTTTGTTTTATTGGATCCTTTTGTTTATTCGATCCTTGCAATATATTCGATCCTTTGCAGTTTTATTGGATCCTTTGCAATGTATTGGATCCTTTGAAGTTTTATTGGATCCTTTGCAATTTATTGATCCTTTGTAGTTTTATTGGATCCTTTGCAATGTATTCGATCCTTTGCAGTTTTATTCGATCCTTTGCAGTTTTATTGGATCCTTTGCAGTTTTATTGGATCCTTTGCAATGTATTGGATTTGCAGTTTGGATGGATCCTTTGCAATGTATTGGATCCTTTGCAGTTTTATTGGATCCTTTGCAATGTATTCGATCCTTTGCAGTTTTATTCGATCCTTTGCAGTTGTATTGGATCCTTTGCAGTTTTATTGGATCCTTTGCAATGTATTTATCCTTTGCAGTTTTTGGATCCTTTGATCCAGTTTTATTGGATCCTTTGCAATGTATTGGATCCTTTGCAGTTTTATTGGATCCTTTTTGTATTGGATCCTTTTAGTTTTATTGGATCCTTTGCAATGTATTGGATCCTTTGCAGTTTTTTATTGGATCCTTTGTTTTATTGTATTGCAATGATCGATCCTTTGCAGTTTATTGGATTGCAATGTATTCGATCCTTTGCAGTTTTATTCGATCCTTTGCAGTTTTATTGGATCCTTTGCAGTTTTATTGATCCTTTGCAATTTATTGATCCTTTGCAGTTTTATTGGATCCTTTGCAATGTATTGGATCCTTTGCAGTTTTATTGGATCCTTTGCAATGTATTGGATCCTTTTGCAGTTTTATTGGATCCTTTTGTTTATTGGATCCTTTGTTTTATTGGATCCTTTGCACGTATTGGATCCTTTGCAGTTTTATTCGATCCTTTGCAATGTATTGGATCCTTTGCAGTTTTTTGGATCCTTTGCAATGTATTCGATCCAGTTTTGCAGTTTTATTGGATCCTTTGCAATGTATTGGATCCTTTGTAGTTTTATTCGATCCTTTGCAATGTATTCGATCCTTTGCAGTTTTATTGATCCTTTGCAGTTTTATTGGATCCTTTGCAGTTTTATTGTATTGGATCCTTTGCAGTTTTATTGGATCCTTTTTATTGGATCCTTTGTAGTTTTATTGGATCCTTTGCAATGTATTGGATCCTTTGCAGTTTTATTGGATCCTTTGCAATGTATTGGATTCTTTGCAGTTTTATTCGATCCTTTGCAATGTATTCGATCCTTTGCAGTTTTATTCGATCCTTTGCAGTTTTATTCGATCCTTTGCAATGTATTGGATCCTTTGCAGTTTTATTCGATCCTTTGCAGTTTGCGAATTCTGCAGAACATGCAAATGGATTAGCATATTTTCCTACACAATCCTTTCACTTTACTGACATTTGAACCATGACTGGTTAATGGAAACTAATTTACATGAACTTGCTAACCTCATTCAGTGGTGAAACTTTTTTGTCTTTCTTCTTCTCTTTTTGTTCTTCTGCAAAAGGGGTATGCAATATGAAAGCGTTTTGGTCTTCTGGGTATGTCACCATTTTCTTCTGTACACCATTGTATATAATAATATGTCCCGGTAAGGGATATATTTGAACGAAGTAGCTAAGGGGTTTTGGCTACTATAGCCAAGTAGAATACGGTAGCAGTAATCGACTGGTACGCGTCGTAGTCGCAGGTAAGAAGTGTAGATCAATGGTGTAATCCAGTGGGTGTCATTATAGACTTAGCTCTCAGACTAAGGCTCTAAGTCTGTTGTACCTATACGTCCATCAGTATTTATGACGGACACCAGCCAATCATATTCCAGTGAGGGGGAACACAGGTGTACGCATATTCCATTATATCATATAAGTTTATCGATTCGATATTCTATTTTTTGATCTTGTAGCAGGTAAGAAGCGTAGTTCAATGGCGTAGTCCAGTGGGCATCATTATAGACTTAGCTCTCAGACTAAGGCTCTGAGTCTGTTGTACCTATACGTCCATCAGTATTTATGACGGACACCAGCCAATCATATTCCAGTGAGGGGGAACACAGGTGTACGCATATTCCATTATATCATGTAAGTTTATCGATTAGATATTCTATTTTTTGATCTTGTAGCTATTAATCCCTTGTATCGAACACACACATTTTTGAAGAAATTGTCTTTGCATGATTTAGAGCTCTTTGTGTTAAAATGTCCTCTTGTAAAGGGTAGATAAGTTGAAAATCTTTGTCAAAGCATTTTTATTTCATACTCTTATTTCTTCTTGTTAAATCACTGAAAATCACAAAGAATGATTAAAACGTTCTATTTTTTTTTTTATTAATCTTCAACTAAAAAATGAAGTAAAATAAACAAAGACGCTAAAAAAAAAAACTAATTTGTTAATTATAAATATGCTTGGTACCGGGAAGAGAGGGAGGAATCAAGAGATTCAACCCGAGACTCTGCCCGACTGCGACTCAGTCAACACATTCTCCAGGAACAGTCTTACCAGGAATATACAAAAGACTATATGTAAATATTGTGTACACTTTCTTGTTTCAATACATTTTGTTCTAAGTACCTTTTGTGTTGCATTATTATTCCATGCATTAGTCAAGTTTCAACAATATATATTTGTCCTTCATCAGTAGAAACAAAGATGTGTGGAAATTGTTTTCTATATGTATAAAACAGAGGATGTCTGTCTGATACCGTTTCACTCAAGATCCATCCAACTGATTTTGACCTAACTTGGTATGTACATTGTACAATGTAAGAGATAGGTTCTTAGTGTGAAAACTCGATAATTTAAAAAAAATCAATAATCGATAAAGCTGATCAAGAATCGATAAATTCAACTTTTTCCCTCCGATTTCGTTCAAACTCGCTATGTAAGTTACATACATCATGACAAACTCAATGATACCTCATTTTTATTTCTACACCACTGCATTTAGTGAAAAACCATGAAAAATGAAAAATCGATTTCAACACAAATTTTAAAATAAAATCTCTCTCAATTTTCAAGCAATCTAATACAAACTTCACTTAATTGTAGCCAACAATAAGTTGATTAACAGTCATTTAACTTGATAATCGAGTCCACCCATATCGTGAAAACCCACGTAAATAGCAAAATATGGTGATTTTTTAATGGTTTCTAATTTTTTGTTGACCTTTCAACTAATTTTCATGAAACAACAATTGCTTTCTAAATGTATCCTCTTTTACATCCCTGGTAGCAAACTGACAAATTGAATTTCAAAAACTCCAAAATAATTGTGGTTTGAAGTGGGTTTTCATGTTGCCTGTTTTACCTTCATGTCCTTGACTAACTTCGATTGAATAAATACAGACGACTTCTGTTATATCAGTAACTACATTAA
This sequence comes from Acanthosepion pharaonis, assembly GCA_903632075.3. Taxonomy (NCBI): domain Eukaryota; kingdom Metazoa; phylum Mollusca; class Cephalopoda; order Sepiida; family Sepiidae; genus Acanthosepion; species Acanthosepion pharaonis. Next base: position 1,582,985 of record CAHIKZ030004049.1, read on the forward strand.
TTGAAAATGTTTTTTTAATGAAAGTACTTTAAAGTAATTGAAGAAGATAGAGTCTATTACATCTAAACATGATGCTGTTTTTGCTCTATTCTAATTGAACGCTTTTTCTGATCAACCAGATGGATATGGTTGCTAGTATCCTATGATGTTCAAATACTTTTCAAGGATTTAGTACGGATGATATCGAAGAGTGGAGGCAAATTGGTTACATTTGGTTAAGATTGGTTATTTTCAGTTTGTTTACCAGCTTCTGATCTATATATATGATGTATATAAGATATAGCTTCTTTTTTGTGTGGATTAATACTCTTGTTGATTTTCGCATACCTTATATTTTTAAGTCCATGTCATACAGTCTAAACCATATAAAACAACTAGAAGAATGTATAAAATATATTTATTTGTTTTAATGTGGATTGATACACTTGTTGATTTTAGCATATCTTATGTTTATCAATTTGATTGAATAAATAGAGACTACTTCTGTTATATCAGTAACTGCATTAATTCAAAATGTTTTTTAATGAAAGTAATTGAAGAAGATAGACTTTGTTATATCTAAACTTGATGCTGTTTTTGCTCCATTCTAATTGAACGCCTTTTCTGATCAACCAGCTGGGTATAGCTGCTAGTAAATAATAAAAGTTCACAACTATTTCAGTAAGAAAAATCAGTTGGTTTTATAGCAGTTTGTTGGACCCTTTATGGTTTGCTCTTCTGTGGAGTATGGAAATGAATTTGTATATTTTTCTATGCAATCTATTCCCCTCAGTGATATTTGAGCCACAATTGGTTAGCAGAAGCTAACATAAATGGGCTCACTTCACTCATTTTGTGGAGAAACATTTTTCTTTCTTTCTTCTGCAAAAGCAGCATGTGATATGAAAGCGTTTTGGCCTTTGGGGTATGTCGCCATTTTCTTCTGTGCACAAAGTCATAAGAATTAATTTAATAATTAAAACTTGGAGTTCTGATAACTGACATTATACATTTTAATTTAATTAATTTGATAATTAATTTGATAATTAAAACTTGAGTTTCCAATAACTGATATTATACATTTATTTTAATTAATTTGATAATTAAAAATTCAGTTTCTAATAACTGATATTATACATTTATTTTAATTAATTTGATAATTAATTTCATAATTAAAACTTGAGTTTCTAATAACTGATATTATGCATTTATTTTAATTAATTTCATAATTAATTTCATAATTAAAACTTGAGTTTCCAATAACTGATATTATACATTTATTTTAATTAATTTCATAATTAATTTCATAATTAATTTCATAATTAAAACTTGAGTTTCTAATAACTGAAATTATACATTTATTTTAATTAATTTGATAATTAAAACTTGAGTTTCTAATAACTGATATTATACATTTATTTTAATTAATTTCATAATTAATTTCATAATTAAAATTTGAGTTTCTAATAACTGATATTATACATTTATTTTAATTAATTTCGTAATTAATTTCATAATTAAAACTTGAGTTTCCAATAACTGATATTATACATTTATTTTAATTAATTTGATAATTAAAACTTGAGTTTCTAATAACTGATATTATGTGCTATTTTTCTCAAGTAGTCAAGGATACAATTATCTTTGTTGTAATTAAGAACAAGTCTTCAAATTCACCCAGCAGAAGTAACATTTGATCCTTTTTTATTTGCTTCATTAGACATGTACTGTTAGGTTTTGACTTCAGTTCGCTTTTGTTCATTCTAAATGCAAATCAAAAAATTTCCAAGTATTGATCCATAAAATTAGAAACCTTTAAAAAATTGTCTAATTTCTATCCTTTCACGGTGAACTTTTCCCATGGTTAATTGATGATGGTGAACTTCCTGGACACACATGTAAACAATTGTAAGGACCGGATTATGACTTTTTGTGGACCCTAGACTAATGAAATTATGGGGCCTCCTCAGATGGAGCCACCGTCTAGCTTGCCTGCACCTATGTTGAATATTTTTTACTCATGTTATATTTTAGTGACATTTGCATAGCTTGAAGTAAACCTGTTGCGAATTCTTTAAATAAACTAAAATTTTGTCTGAGAGAACCATTTTCAGCCTTGTATCAGTATGGCTGATGCTAACCTCCAAGAGAGTTATTCATTGTGAGTACTCAGGCTAGCGTATTCTTCTGACATGAAGTGGAAAGATTATGTAGAATCAATGGCTAGATCTGCTTCTGGGAAAGTTGATATCTTGTGCTGTGCTAGGTAATTTTTATTGCCAGAATCTATTTTACATATTTATAAGTCTACCATTCATCTTTGCTTTGAATACTGCTGCCACATCTGGTCTGGTGCTTCTGCTATATATTTAGAGATTCTTGATAAAATCCAAAGAAGAATCTATCTTACATATTTATAAGTCTACCATTCATCCTTGTTTTGAATATTGCTGCCACATCATCTGGTCTGGTGCTTCTGTTATATATTTAGAGATTCTTGATAAAATCCAAAGAAGAATCTATCTTACATATTTATAAGTCTACCATTCATCCTTGCTTTGAATATTGCTGCCACATCTGGTCTGGTGCTTCTGCTATATATTTAGAGATTCTTGATAAAATCCAAAGAAGAATCTATCTTACATATTTATAAGTCTACCATTCATCCATGCTTAGAATATTGCTGCCACATCTGGTCTGGTGCTTCTGCTATATATTTATAGATTCTTGATAAAATCCAAAGAAGAATCTATCTTACATATTTATAAGTCTACCATTCATCTACCTTTGAATATTCATCCTATATATTTAGAGATTCTTGATAAAATTCAAAGAAGAATATTTATAAGTCTACCATTCATCTTTGAATATTGCTGCCACATCTGGTCTGGTGCTTCTGCTATATATTTATAGATTCTTGATAAAATCCAAAGAAGAATCTATCTTACATATTTATAAGTCTACCATTCATCCTTGCTTTGAATACTGCTGCCACATCTGGTCTGGTGCTTCTGCTATATATTTAGAGATTCTTGATAAAATTCAAAGAAGAATCTATCTTACATATTTATAAGTCTACCATTCATCCTTGCTTTGAATATTGCTGCCACATCTGGTCTGGTGCTTCTGCTATATATTTAGAGATTCTTGATAAAATCCAAAAAGAATCTATCTTACATATTTATAAGTCTACCATTCATCCTTGCTTTGAATACTGCTGCCACATCTGGTCTGGTGCTTCTGCTATATATTTAGAGATTCTTGATAAAATTCAAGAAGAATCTATCTTACATATTTATAAGTCTACCATTCATCCCTTTGAATACTGCTGCCACATCTGGTCTGGTGCTTCTGCTATATATTTAGAGATTCTTGATAAAATTCAAAGAATCTATCTTACATATTTATAAGTCTACCATTCATCCATGCTTAGAATATTGCTGCCACATCTGGTCACATGCTTCTGCTATATATTTAGAGATTCTTGATAAAAAATTCAAAGAAGAATCTATCTTACATATTTATAAGTCTACCATTCATTCATGCTTAGAATATTGCTGCCACCACTTGATAAAATCCAAAGAATCTGGTCTACCATTCATCTGGTGCCACATCTTCTGCTATATATTTAGAGATTCTTGATAAAATTCAAAGAAGAATCTATCTTACATATTTATAAGTCTACCATTCATCCATGCTTAGAATATTGCTGCCACATCTGGTCTGGTGCTTCTGCTATATATTTAGAGATTCTTGATAAAATCCAAAGAAGAATCTATCTTACATATTTATAAGTCTACCATTCATCCTTGCTTTGAATACTGCTGCCACATCTGGTCTGGTGCTTCTGCTATATATTTAGAGATTCTTGATAAAAAATTCAAAGAAGAATCTATCTTACATAGACCATTCATCCATGCTTAGAATATTGCTGCCACATCTGGTCTGGTGCTTCTGCTATATATTTAGAGATTCTTGATAAAATCCAAAGAAGAATCTATCTTACATATTTATAAGTCTACCATTCATTCATGCTTAGAATATTGCTGCCACATCTGGTCTGGTGCTTCTGCTATATATTTAGAGATTCTTGATAAAATCCAAAAAGAATCTATCTTACATATTTATAACCATTCATCCCTTTGAATATTTCATCCTTGCTATATATTTAGAGATTCTTGATAAAATAATCTATCTTTTACATATTTATAAGTCTACCATCATCCTTGCTTTGAATATTGGTCTGGTACTTCTGCTATATATTTAGAGATTCTTGATAAAATCCAAAAGTAGAATCTATCTTACATATTTATAAGTCTCTACCATTCATCCCTGCTTTGAATATTGCTGCCACATCTGGTCTGGTGCTTCTGCTATATATTTAGAGAGTCTTGATAAAATCCAAAGAAGAATCTATCTTACATATTTATAAGTCTACCATTCATCCCTGCTTTGAATATTGCTGCCACATCTGGTTTGGTGCTTCTGCTATATATTTAGAGATTCTTGATAAAATCCAAAGAAGAATATATCTTACATATTTATAAGTCTACCATTCATCCATGCTTAGAATATTGCTGCCACATCTGGTCTGGTGCTTCGGCTATATATTTAGAGATGCTTGATAAAATTCAAAGAAGAATCTATCTTACATATTTATAAGTCTACCATTCATCCTTGCTTTGAATATTGCTGCCATATCTGGTTTGGTGCTTCTGCTATATATTTAGAGATGCTTGATAAAATTCAAAGAAAAATCTATCTTACATATTTATAAGTCTACCATTCATCCTTGCTTAGAATATTGCTGCCATATCTGGCCTGGTGCTTCTGCTATATATTTAGAGATTCTTGATAAAATCCAAAGAAGAATATATCTTACATATTTATAAGTCTACCATTCATCCTTGCTTAGAATATTGCTGCCACATCTGGTCTGGTGCTTCTGCTATATATTTAGAGATTCTTGATAAAATCCAAAGAAGAATCTATCTTACATATTTATAAGTCTACCATTCATCCTTGCTTTGAATATTGCTGCCACATCTGGTCCGGTGCTTCTGCTATATATTAGAGATTCTTGATAAAATCCAAAGAATCTATCTTACATATTTATAAGTCTACCATTCATCCTTGCTTTGAATATTGCTGCCACATCAGGTCTGGTGCTTCTGCTATATATTTAATTGCAATGTTATTGGCCCTGGCCTGTCATATCAGCTTCAATCACTTTCCCAAGGCGGTAATGTTGCTTCCCTGTCTCTTTTATATAAATACTTTCATGGTAATTGTTCCGATGAACTTTCCTCTATGTTACCTAGACTTTATGCATTTAAATGCAGTATTAGACTGATGGAAAGTTCTCATCATTTTACACTTGAAATAGCTAAATTTAACTGAAAGTTCTATAGCAAGAGTTTCTTTTCTTGCACTTCTCACTTGTGGAACTCTCTTCTGGCTTCTTGCTTTCCAGTCAATTTTGATTTTCAAAAATTTAAAAACAATATAAATCGTTGTCTTCTGTTTTCTTAATTCTTGTTCTTTTAATGTTCTCTTTCCTTAATAATGTTTTCTTATTCTTTTATTCATTCACACTTAGTGACCCCTTGCATCCTAGTGGATTTATTGCTATGCTTGGGATGAAATGATTACAAAAAACATGCTATGTTTTATTTGTCAATGAAAATATTCTTTAAGAAACATGACTATTTTACTATTTATTACAAACTAAATTAGTACATATTTCAACACAACTGGAGTAAAAAAAAACAAACAAAAAAAACTAATTTCAGTTTATGAAACTATTTAGACGTCATAACATCTAGAAAATTAAAATCATTGCTTTATAAAAACTTCATGGGCCCATGCCTGCAGCCCATATTAACCTAAAGAATAATCCAACCCTGCCTGACTTGCCTTGTGAATATGGGTGGGGTTGACATCAAGTGTCATTTTTCTTGCTGCCAAATGAGAAATAAACTTCAACTGAAATTACCAACAAAAGATTTTGTTTCCGTTTACGACATTTTCTGTTGGTTACTGTGCATTGGTGTGTTTATCAACGATTGTGTTTTTCACACATGTACACGTCATTATTATCGTCAGCTTTTTGCTTTCTCTTGTCCCAGTCTCTATAATTTTCTCTTTCACTGGCTATTATTTGCTGTTTAAATCGTTTTCTCCTGTTAATGGGATCTTGGCATATTCCTGACTGTTCTTCAATTCATTTAAAGCATTCTTCTCTTTATTTGCCTTGCACTGATCATACCTACCTATCCCCCACCACCATCTGTTTACTACATAATACGGCTTCAGTATAATATGACACTGTGTTTCTGAAGCTAAAAACACAGTATAAATTACATTCTTTAGTATAACGCAAGCCTGTAGTACTGTCTTCCCTATGTTAATTATTTTTTTTTTTTGAAAACTTATTGTCCATTAAAATTACAATGTCTTGCTTATATTTCACTAATATATTTAATTTTTTATGAATTATTCGGTAGTTACTAATTTTCTTCCTATATAACACATCTAAAGTGAATTAATGCTATATCGATAGTTCAAAGTTCGGTTAGTCCATTGGAAAATTTTTCATTCATGCCAGTGTCCTTGGTTTACAAAATGCAGAAAAATACTTATTTACTTAGGTTTAGAGATTTACTTAAGTTTACATAAAAAAAACAAAACAAAACTTGCATTCATGGCTACATTAAACTATACATGAACTTTACTCACCCCTTTGAATCTGTGCCCGGGCGACTGCTCTACCATGCTATGCCACTGATAAAAATAAAAATAAATTTAAAGATAAGTTGATCCTCTGCCTTGTCCCCTTGAGAGCAATTAAAACAGATGGAACTAACTTTTAATATTTGCGTATATTTTAACATACCTTACTTTAATTTTTATTTATCTATGAAACCAATCGCAGTAACACAATATTCAAATTTAAAGACTAAGCCTCTTTAATGTTTCAATGTAAAAGTATAACCGACATTTGTTGTAAATCAATTACCAGCTTACCCAGACTGAAAATAGTTTTCATTTAAGTTTGTATTTTTTAAAAATTGTCTATTTACAAAACTATTATTCAGGAATAGATTAAGCTGTAGATTAACTTTTCTCGCCAGATGTCTTGGGTAAAGTACGACTTGAATATAATAGGACCCTGCATTTTGGAAGCTATAAACACAGTATAAATTACAACCTTTAATATAATATGAAACCATAGTAGCACCATCCCTGTGTAATTTTATTTTCAAAAGTCATACCTTTTTAATGGATAATAATCCGTTAAAATCTCAATGTCTTGCATATATTTCACTAACATATTTAATTTTTCACGATATTAAAGAATAAAAATGAACCAGATGTTTAGCCATTGTCGGTTTCGCTATTCAGGATGTAGGTGATCATAGCTGTCCACAATTTCCTGTGCTTTATAGCTCTTAATAAATTTACTATTTTTCTTATTCCTTCTAAATCCAAAGGCACATTAGGATGGTGAAAGATGCTTTCCAAAAGCTAAGCACAATATTAAGAAAAAGAAAAATTTCAATAAAAAAAAGAAAAGAATAAAGAACTTTTAAGTTATATCAGTTCTCTTATATAGCAGTGAATGCTGGACAATCTCCTCACAGTTAAAGAAGAGAAGGCAACAGAAATGTAGTTCTACAGAAGGATGCTGAGAATATCATGAACTGAATATTTGAGCAGCAAAGAAATTTTAGAAACAAAAAGGATACTTAAACTTAACATCAGAAAAAGACAGTTAAAATTTGTAAAGCACATAATGAGGAAAGAGGGATTTGAAAGCTCGATACTAACAGGGCATCATAAAGGCAAGAGTAACAGAGGAAAACAATGCATAACCTACCTAGTGCACTTGTGTAAATGGTTGGCGGAACAGGGTTATGGGGAGATAGAAGAAAGACAAAATTTATTAAGAGATACAAAGGACGGGAAGTTGTGAAGAGCTATGATCACCAACATCTTAATGGGACACGACACATAGTAGAAAATGTGAGAAATACTATCATCCTAAAAATATATTTATTTAATTAATCTTGGTGCATGTAAATGTTGATGTGTCAAAAATATACCTCTGTTCAAATACTTATTAAAGTTTTGATTTTTCCTCTTTCAGAGTCCCTCCATATATTGTGGCAATAGACAGCAAGCTTTGAGACATACATTACAACGGTAAGACATTATTTTCTTGACACTGAGAATGAACAGATCAAAAGAAAAATTAAGGTTTTTACCTACGTCAGTGGTTCTTAAACTTTTTGGGTCCCTTTAATCACGGACACCTTTAGTCATGGACCCCTATAAGAACTAACTCTTCACAGACAGACATGCATTTACTCACAGTGTAATTGTGTAGAGTGAGTGGTCATGGTTAAATGTAAAATAAATGACAGAACTATCCAATAAAAAGAATTTACAAAGTTTGCAATAAGCAATAACAAGAAAAAGCAAACAAATAATAAACAGGATGCGATGGATAAAATGTTGTCTAAATTATGCAAAAAATGAAAATAACACTGATATTTCATTTTAACCAATATATTTACCAAAATTACAAAATTATCTTGAAATACTAAAGAGTAAAGTTATTTAATAAAATCACCATTGGCTTCAACCAAGGCCTCCAGACGACTTTGGAATCTCCTGCAACTCTTCTGGACGGTCTCTTTGTTTAAGTTGGTAAATGCTGCCATAATCTTTGCCTTCAGTTCATCTTTGGTATTACAAGGAGTTTTGTTGGTCTCTCACTCAATTGCGCACCATGCATAATAATCAAGTGGGGTGCAGTCTGGGGAGTTAGGTTGCCAGATTTAAGTGATGCTGTGGTTGCAGAAATTGTCTGACAGCCATAACTGGGTTATCTTGCTTGTGTGGCATAGCACAGTCCTGTTTCCAGACATAGCATCTTCCAGCAGTCACCCTCTTGACCCAGGGAAGCACTACTTCCTCAAGGTACTTGATGTAGGCCTCCATGTTGAGTCTGTGGAGATTACCAACAAATTTAGGAGTTCTTATCAGAACGATCAGAGTGAGTTTTCAGAGTTGCTGTATCTTCGTAATCACCATTAAACTCATCTGAATCCTCTGCACTGTACTCAGACTGACACTAAAACACTCTGAAATGTGTGTATTGGAGCTTCCAGCATGAATGCCAAGCAGTACAGCATGCCATTTTCAAATTTCTGGTGGAGTGAATTGTGTCATGGTGATTTTTTTTCTCACAGAGGGTTAGGGTTACTGACCTGACTATACTGTGCAGTCGACAAAATTAAGAACAAACCGTGTGCATGTGCAAAATTAAAAATACCCATTGCACCCTGTATGCAAGGCAAATTAACAGTAATAAGGCAAAGCAACTGTAATATGGCAAAAAGTTCAGAAACTAAGAATTGGGGTTGATACACAAGAGCAAATTTGGATAAGCAAACATAATGTTCTGACTTTAAGATAAGATAGACTGGGACTGAGTCATATGAAAACAAGGACTGGCCTGTTTTATTGGCT
>CAHIKZ030004049.1:1597500-1672500 GCA_903632075.3 Acanthosepion pharaonis
TAGTGGTAACTTAAATGTTCGAATTTAATAACTTATAATAAATAATTTTTGCTCTACTTTTGTATTGAGCTCTCTTTTAAATTATGTTATGAATATTTCAATTTATATTCGTTTTGTTCTCTTTAAATTAGGATATATATATATATATATATATATATATATGTTAATTCCGTAAATTCAAAATATTTATAAGAGAATTGCGCCCCAAAATAATTTCAATCAACTATGAGTATAGCAACAAAGTTCTTAAATATCTGTAGCAGCAAAGTGTTACATATAAAAAATAAAAAATTAAAATACTACAATTAAAAAATCTTTTCATAAAAAATCACATAAGTTACCTCCCTTGAATAGCATTGAAAAAATATTTTGAATTTATGATGTTAACACATTACACATCCATAGATATGCAACCCCTGAAGATGGTCTCAGATGAGTACTTGGGCAAACAAAAATTATTTGAAAAAAATTTTGGAATTTTCCTTGATCATTTAAATTAATTAAGAAATTAATCTGAGGACTTTATTTAACCAAATATTCTTGGATACATACATACATACATATATATATATATATATATATATATATATATGTTAATTAATTAATATCAGGCACTATTTTTATAGCTTTCATGAAATAAGGATTATTACCTATGGTATTTTAAGTGTTTGATATTCATTAATTAATAATTTTTGCTCTGTCTCAGACATAGAGCTCTCCTTGGATTTTTATCCTCTTAGAAATTCCATATAGATTACAATTTTAATTTATTATTAATATATATATATATATATATATATATATATATATATATATATATATATATGTAATCTAAGAAAACCTTAAAGATTTATTTAAATTATAATTTATTTCGTGAATATATTCATCTCTTCAGACTGAAATCTCTTAGTAAATGGAGACAATGCTCAGGATTGATATATTAGATTGACAGGGGGAAGGGATAGCAAGAGAGAAGATAAGAGAGAAGGAGGGGAAGAAGAAAAGTGACATATGGCAAATCAGTTATGTGCCATATGTGCATGTATCTTTCAATACATGACTGATGATGCAGATTTTGTTCCCGCAGTAGGTTGCCATTTCTTTCTGCAGTAGACTATCTAAGGCTATAGAACCCAGTCTGTCCTGCTATTTACCCATAGCTGGGAGGAGAAGAGGATTCATACTTTTCCCAAAGGTATTAGCATGTAAGTGAATGTAATTGATTCAACTGGAATTCGAACTCAGCTCTCTGATTCCTCAATCTGAGCCACTATTCATTACTCCACCATACCTTCTGATGGATGGTCAGGTTCTTTTAAAAAGTGATATAGAGGGAGGGTAAGGAAAAGAAAGAAGTAATGAATGGGTAGTAGTAAGCCTAAAATAGACTGACCCGGCCAAGAATTTTTCCCTTAATGTATGGAACTTTGTAAACTACAAAGCAATGTAGACTACAGAGGAATGGAACCTGTATCCTATACAGAACCATTATATAGCCTGACGTGCTTTACCGATTTAGCCACAAAGGAGCGTTTCAGTTAGCAAGGTCGATTTTACTGTTTTTAAACTACAATTCTCCATGATTCAATTCCTGTCAGAGGACGCATATTTTCTATGAAAATTTCTCAGACATTCAGGCCGATAAATGTCGTTAATACTGTTTATTATAAACAGAGCATTTACTTAAATATTTGTATCTATAAAAAGAACGTATAATCATAAAAAAAAATGTCTTAAAAAAATTGTCGGATTTTGTCTAATTCATAATATATATATATATATATATATATATATATATATATAATCAAGAAGAAAACCTTAAAGGTTCATTTTGGTTATAATTTTTCATGAATATCTATATATTCCTCTTTGCAGACCGAAATCTCTTAGTAAATGGAAACAATTCCCCAGTCTGATATAATAGATTGATAGGGCAAGCAAAAGAAAGAGAGCAGAGAAGTAAGAAAGAAAGAAAGAAAGGAAGAAAGAAAGAAGAAAAGTGACGGATGGTCAAGTTCTTTTAAAAAGTGAGATAGAGAGAGGGAAAGGAAAGGGAAGAAGGAAGTAATGAATGGGTAGTAGTAGTAAGCCTAAAATAGACTGACCTGGCCAAGAATTTTTCCCTTGAAGTGTGGAACTTTGTACAGCAAATTGACCGATATGAAATGTTATTTACGGCAGAACAAACCAACCCAATTCCAGATTAGTTAATCTAATAAAAGTCTCCTTAATGCAAATAATAAATAAAAATTACAATAATGATATTAATATTAAACATCAAACATAAGTGAAATTATTTTAAATACAGATGAATAAATAAAAAGTAAAACTGGAAAAATAAAAATGAAAACTTAGTAATAAGATGATGTATGGATAATGATAAAAAAGATGTTAATTTAGAATTATAAATGTTGTATACATTGGCAAGACAGTTATAGATGAAGAAATACACAAAAACACCAATGTGTGTGATCGCACTATCAACACACATCGGCATACACACACACACACACACACACACACACATATATATATATATATATATATATATATATATATATATATAATAATAATAATAATAATAGACACTCCCGTCGGTTTCGACGTATGAGGATCTGACAGCTTATTGAATCAGTTATGAAAGTTTGTGCGATAATCTTAAGTGGCATTTAAGACCCGCCAGTGATTTACAAAGGAGGCCACATATGGAGCAAGTGTGAGGATTGTGAGATGAGATCACTGTTAGATTGGCTGACCTTTTAGATCTTGCTCTCGCTTCTTGAAGATGATTCAGAGAAGCAGATTGAAAATTGCTGAGTCCACTAAAACACATTGACCTCCATTCTACCCGCTCCAAGGCGAAGCGCTCAAGGGTGTTTTGAGGCATATTGACTGCTGACAAGTTGCTTTTCAGCTTGTCTTTGTATCTTAGCCATGGGCATCTTACATTCCTGTAGCCCTGATCTAGCTGGCTGTACATCTTGGTATCCTGTCATCAGACATTCTCAAGACATGACCAGTCCACTGTAAATGAGACTGGATGATAATAGTTTCAATTCCTCCAATATTACACCTGTTAAACAGGTCTATGTTAGATGCCCTATCTTGAAGCTTAACTCCACAGATTGCACACAGACAGCTTTTATGGAAAACATTTAGCTGGTGTATATGGTACCTGTATGGAGTCCACGACTCTGAGCCAAACAAAAGGATGGCAAGTACAACAGCTCTGTAAACCCGAATTTTCGTATCCAGTTGAATACCCTGCTCATTCCACAAGCAATAGCAAAGTTTGCCGAAAGCACTGGTAGCCTTAGCAATCCGATGCATGATTTCATCATCTAAAGTTACACTGTAATTGACTTTGCTACCAAGATAGGTGAAAGACTTTACATATATATATATATATATATATATATATATATATATATATATTTATATACATACACAGGTAATAATCCATTGGTATATAATCCAAGGGAATCCTAATAATACAAAATATTAAAACTGATCCACAAAAAGAGCTCAATGTATTATAATAAAGCATATAAATTACATAGAAAAGAAATCCAAATATACCTCATCCAAATAGCCATTTCAACCAACAAGAAAACCTATATTGGCATTGTCAACTCAGAAGTTTGAAGAAATAAAATTGGAACCTTCCTAATTTATTCCTTCATACTTCTGAGTTGTCAATACCAATATAGGTCTTCTTGTTGGTTGAAATATCTATTTGAATGAGGTAAATTTGGATTTCTATTCTATGTAATATATATATATATATATATATATATATATGTTCACACCACAAAATCGCTTTCATGACACTTGACTCTACATTTGAATGATAACTCTAACATTTTTAGGCATTTAAAATAACATGCCTGGCCGCGTACACAATTCCAGAAAATCCTCGTTGAAAACACAACTATACTTAAGCATGAAAACAATAAACAAAAACTAAAAAATTCTTGAAGCTATATACATAAAACAGTTGAAACCTAACCTGAACAAAATAAACTACAAAATCTCCACAAATATTCTTAAATGCCTATAATTGATAACAGAAGCCATTGGTTTATGCCAACGGCTTCCCATACTTAATACTTCTCATTTTCACTCTCACGTAGTCTTATCACGAACTGCGATGCGATTTTAGCTTCCGTGTCTCATATACACGAGTTTGCCGTTGCTTTGAAAATTTTCATTCAACAAAAACAGACTATCATTATTGTTTTGTCCGTGTATTGTTTGATATATTGAAATGTAATTGTCATCTTTGATAATGGCTTATGTAAGGCGAAAGCTTAGATAGGATTAAAACAAGTATTAGTATGGTGATTTCCTTTCGTCTTTCAATGATAATGTTGTCAAGCTTATCAGACAATATGAAAGGAACTTACTTAAAATAAATAGACAAAACTTGTCTGTGTTATTTAATGAAACATGCATCAATATATATATATATATATATATATATACTCAAGTGGATAAATATAAATAAATGTACATGTAAGTGTTCAAATACATACATATCCTTTGGTGTAAGAAAAACAGTGCTTAGTGCTAAATAGCGGAGCTATTAAGTATATATTAATAAATATACATAAGATCCCACACTGACAGTATAATGAAAAGGGTTGATTTATCAGAAATATATTAATTGTACATTAAGATTAGGTTTTAGCTCTTGGTATAAAATATATATCACAGTGAATCCTATATTTTTATTAGTTTTACTTTGATTTCTATTATTTTTAGTGATTTCAAATGAGTGTTTTTTTTTTCTTTTGCAGGAAATAACAGACAAATCTGTTCCCAAACAAACGAAAGGAAAGAAAGACCAAGTGTCCAAAATAGTTTACACAGAAGAAGAAAACGAAAAGGTTAGTCCCATTTATAATGCTTTTTCTTCTTCTATGTACTGTGTCCCTTCAGAATGTTGGTGATCATGGCTCTCCACAATTTCCTGTCCTTTGTAGCTCTTAGTAAATTTTGTCTTTTTGCTATCTCTCCTAATCCCTATTCTGCCAGCCTTTTAGACAGGCTCATTCTTCTTCTATGTATAAGTGGTATATCAGACTCAGATCTTAAGTTCAAAATGTAATTCTATGACATCATACTGTGTGATAGACTGAAGTATAACAACAGAACCAACATCTGGATGCAATGTAATGTGTTGTGACTAGTTTGAAATGTAATTTTGTTGAGTGTTGATTGCATCATTTTAATGTAGATGGCCTTCAATACCTGAAGGTTCTTTTTACTGTATGTGTGAGTATTATTGTGTTATCAACTAATATCTGCCTAATATTATGTACAATGGCTACTTTTGTCTTTATTTTCACCACAAATAAGAGCAAACATTTGAACATTATCCAACATTTAGATATTTTTTTATTAATTTGGTCCTAAGATTTCGGCTCACATGAGCCATCCTCAGTGTGGTTATACAGACATGAAAAAAAGATATCCACCATCAAAGAAGATATTTTGTTATTTTGACATAGAAGATTGCTATGCGAGGATAACGGTCGCAGAATAGCAGACGGAGGCCATAAGTTCAAGATGCAGTTCTATGGTGTCATACCACACGATAGATCAAAGTGTTACAACAGAATCAATATCTAGATGCAATATAATGCATTGTGACTAGTTTGAAATGTAATTTTGTTGAGTGTTGGTTGCGTTGTTTTAATATAGAGGGCCTCCAATGTCTGAAGGTTCTTTTTACTGTGTATATGCATGAGTATTATTGTGTTATCAAATAATATCTGTCTAATATATATGTTTATATTTATTTTTTTTTGTGTGTGCGTGTAATGTTCAAAATTTTGATGCACAGCAGTCAAGACTCCCATTCATGCCCACACGCAAAAAGCTACCACGCTGAAAACTACAAAGTGACCACTCCGAACAACAGTGGCACAGTTCACTGTAAGAACTAAATTCTATCTCTTGTATCCCCCATTACTACTTATTATTTTGCACCCTCCCCCTCAATTGTTACACAGAAAAAAAAAAAAAAATATATATATATATATATATAATATATATATATATGAGGCCCGGTGGAGTAATGGATAGCGGCTTGGATTGAGGAATCGGTGAGCCGAGTTCGAATTCCAGTCAAATCCATTACATTCACTTACGTGCTAATACCCTTGGGAAAGGTGTGAATCCTCTTCTTCTCCCTCCAGCTATGGGTAAATAGCAGGACAGACTGGGTTCTATAGTCTTGGATGGCAACTGGTCTAGGAGAAGGACAACTCTGAATTCAAAACCTGCGGAGGGTCGTTTGGGGACCTTGTGGCATTCGGTGCACCAGGTCTCTGTATTCGTCCCTTCAAAAAGTGTGGCTGGTCCTGCACGAAACCTTCACCACTAATCAAATCTCATGTGCTGTTGTCGGGGTGTCGGTTTCCTGGTAACTGATCTGCTTGACCCTCATATGTCGAATTTGACAGGAGAGTCGACTATATATATATATATATATATATAATTATTTATTCGAAATTTATTCGAAATGTAGATTTTATCTCTAAAAAAAGGAGGTTTTTTTTGTGTGTAGCAGTCGAGGAGCAGTGTGCAAAATTTTGACGTGAGATGCACACAAGTCAAGATCCCATTTATGTCCAAACACAACAAGCTAACCCGCTGAAAACTCCAAAGAGGCCTCTCCAAAGAACAACGATATTAATGAATGGCGAGTCATAAAGGGTGTTTCATTAAGACGGATTATATATAAGGATGTTTCATTAAGACGGTTCAAAGTCAGCATCCACATTAAGTACTAAATTCTCTTTCTTGTATCACCTGTAAGTACTATAAAGCACGCACACACGTACTTGCTGTTTCACACAAACGATGGCCCACCCTAACAAATTCAAATTATATCTGTTCTTGAAAAGAAAAAAGAAATATATAACAATATTTCAGTTTCTTACGTACATACATACATAAATTATATTTATTTTTTTCTTCCTAATTGGCCCTAAAAAAGAAATAAAATACAGTTAAATTTGTAAAACAAATATTCAACACGACTAATGTTGCCTGTAACTCATGCCTGTTCCTCATAATTCTTATTTAACTAAAGTTTTTCTTTTTTTTTCTTTTCAAAAACAAATATAACTTGAATTTGAGCAGGTCAGTCATCGTTATTTTGTACACTTCCCTCAATTGTTGCACAAAAAAAAAAAAAATATTGTACTTGGATTAAAGAAAAATTACTTATAATACATATTACTTGTAATAATTCCTTCTTGCCATTAATTTTGATGGCACGGGTACGCTGGTATATATATATATATATATATATATATATATATATATATACACTCATCAATGTTCGCTTAGTGCAGGTTTAAATAAAGGAATAAGCAGACTCTGAAATTACAGATTGAATCTACAGACTGTCAAGGTTTGCTCAGACCTTGAACAGTTTACACAACAAATAGTCTGCTTCGGGAAATTTTGCAGTAAACATAGTTTTGTTGGTAAATATGTAACATTTATCTTTTCCTTAGGCGTTTATAAATTGTACACTGTTTGATTATTATCATTAACAACAAACTATTTTAAATTACAAAATTGTACTTGAATTAAATAAACGAAAATTACAGTATAATACATATTACTTATAATAATTCCTTCTTGCTGTGAATTTTGATGGCATGGGTACATTTGTATTAGAATAATCCAGAACTTATGCTGGGAGCAAACCACCCACAGAAAATGAATTCAGTAAATTTGTAAAATTAGAAATAGGTGTAAGACAAGGATGTGTCTGCCAACAAGATTTATTCAACCTATACAGTAAGGCAACCTTGAGAACTAGAAGTCCTATCAGGATTAATTATTAGTGAAAACAATCTTAACATCATAAAATATGCAGTGCTGATAACAGACATAATAAGGAAACTGAAGTAAAGGAAAGCAAGAAGAAAGGACTAAGCATCAACTGCAAAAATATAGAATTTATGATTGTTAGCAAAAGAAACAGCCCAACATTGAAATTACAAACTGGCAATACTAAAATCAAGCAGGTACAAAAATTTAACTATCTGGAAAGTGTTTTAACAGGGCGCCGGAAAATGTGATACTGGAATCCAAAGATGTATTGCTATAATGAAAGTGCCTTCCAAATCTAAGTAAAGTATTAAGAAACAGGAAAATTTATTTAGAAACAAAAAGAGACTGTTAAACTGTTATTAAATATCAGTCCTCCAATATGTTAGTGAATACCAGACAATCTCCTCATATAAGAGACTTGAGGCAAGAGAAATGTGGTTCTACAGAAGCATACTGAGAATCCCATGGACTGAACATGTGAGTAATGAGGAAGTTTTAAGGAAGATGGAAACAAAATGACACCATGAAATGGACTGAACATGCTTGAAAATTTGATAATTACAGGAAGCTTTTCAAAGGAAGATGGAAAAAAAAGTATATGGACAGAACAAGGTTTATACACAAAAAGACAAAAAATCAAAAAGAAATTGTGGAGATGATTGAAATTTCCTGGGGAAAACATCATGAGGAGATAGCAAAGACAAAAAGATAAGGGCTTAGAAAATTTTTGAGAGGAAATTGGGGAGAACCATGATCGCCTATATCCTGATTGGCTGTCCTAAACTCAGAACAGGACAAGAGCTACAAAAGAGAGGAAATTGTGGAGAGCCATGATGCCTATATCCTGATTGGCTATGTCCTAAATGGGAAGTTCTTGAGTAAAATGGCAGAACAAGGTTTAGGAGAGATAGCAAAAGATAAAAATGTATAACCTATGTCCTAAAAAAACTTGAAGAATGAGCTTGAGTAAATGGATGGCAGAACAAGGTTTAGGAGGAGATAAAAAAAAGACAAAATTTATTAAGAGTACAAAGGACAGGAAATTGTGGCAGAGCCATGATTGCCTACATTCTGAAAAGAGACCTGGCATATATAGTCCTAAATGGGAAAAAAATAGAAGAAGAAGTAAATGGAAGAACAAGGTTTGAATAAATGAATGGCCAAAAAGAGAGGAAAGAACAGACTATATTTGGCTATGTCCTAAATGGGAACGTATAATAGAAGAATGAGCTTGAGTAAAAATGGATGGAGATAGCAAAAAGACAAAATTTATTAAGAGCAAAAATAAGATTGTGGAGGCCAAGGATCGCCCATATCCTGATTGGAGTCCCAAATGGGAAACCATGAATTGGCTATGTCTAGAATAGCAAAAAAAGATAAAATATAATAGCTAAAAAGAATGAAATTTGAGTAAATGGATGGCAGAACAATGATTTAAATGGATGGCAGAATAGTTTGGAAAAGACAAAATTTATTAAGAGCTACAAAAGAGAGGAAATTGTGGAGAACCATGATCGCCTATATCCTGATTGGCTATGTCCTAAATGGGACGTATAATAGAAGAATGAGCGTAAATGTATAGGTTTAATAGCAAAAAAGAATGAGCTTGAGTAAATGGATGGCAGAACAAGGTTTAGGAGAGATAGCAAAAAGATAAAATTTATTAAGAGCTAAAAAAGAGAGGAAATTGTGGAGAGCCATGATCGCCTATATCCTGATTGGCTATGTCCTAAATGGGAACGTATAATAGAAGAATAATAGAAGAATGCAAAAGCTTGAGTAAAAAAGAGAGGAAATGGATGGCAGAACTAAAGGTTTAGTAAATGGAGATAGCAAAAGATAAAATTTATTAAGAGCTACAAAAGAGAGGAAATTGTGGAGAGGAGAGCCATGATCGCCTATATCCAAGGTTTAGGAGAGATGATTGGCTACAAAGAGAGGAAATGTATATCCTGATTGGCTATGTCCTAAAAATAATAGAAGAATGAGCTTGAGTAAATGGATGGCAGAACAAGGTTTAGGAGAGATAGCTAAAAAGTATAATAGAAAAATTTATTAAGAGCAAAAGATAAAATTTATTAAGAGCTAAAAGAGAGGAAATTGTGGAGAGCCATGGCCTATATCCTGATTGCTTATGTCCTAAAGAACGTATAATAGAAGAATGAGTTTGGATGGCAGAACAAGGTTTAGGAGAGATAGCAAAAAGATAAAATTTATTAAGAGCTACAAAAGAGAGGAAATTGTGGAGAGCCATGATCGCCTATATCCTGATTGGCTATGTCCTAAATGGGAACGTATAATAGAAGAATGAGCTTGAGTAAATGGATGGCAGAACAAGGTTTAGGAGAGATAGCAAAAAGATAAAATTTATTAAGAGCTAAAAAAAAAAGGAAAAAAATTTATTAAGCTATGCTAAATGGGAACGTATAATAGAAGAATGAGCTTGAGTAAATTGGCAGAACAAGGTTTAGGAGAGATAGCAAAATGATAAAATTTATAAGATCCTGATTATATCCTATGTCCTAAATGGGAACGTATAATAGAAGAATGAGCTTGAGTAAATGGATGGCAGAACAAGGTTTAGGAGAGATAGCAAAAAGATAAAATTTATTAAGAGCTAAAAAAGAGAGGAAATTGTGAGATGATCGCCTATATCCATTGATCAAATGGGAACCTGGCAGAACAATATCCTGATTGGCTATGTCCTAAATGGGAACGTATAATAGAAGAATGAGCTTGAGTAAATGGATGGCAGAACAAGGTTTAGGAGAGATAGCAAAAAGATAAAATTTATTAAGAGCTACAAAAGAGAGGAAATTGTGGAGAGCCATGATCGCCTATATCCTGATTGGCTATGTCCTAAATGGGATGAGCTTGAGTAAATATAATAGAAGAATGAGCTTGAGTAAATGGATGGCAGAACAAAAGATAAAAATTTTTAAGAGCTAAAAAAGAGGAAATAGCAAAAGACAACATTTAGCTTTAAATGGATGCAAGGTTTAGGAGAGATACAAAAGATAAAATTTATTAAAGGAGAGGAAATTGTGGAGAACCATGATCGTCCATATCCTAAATGGACATGCCACATGAAAGAAGAAGGATCAAGCTGAAGGAAGTTATCTCTCACAAGAATGGAGATGATAGTTTGAATGGCACATAGAATAGTTTTATAGCTGTTTTATAATTCTACAGGTGTTCTCTAATACTGAATTTAGTTTTATTTAGTATAAAATGACTAATATGAAGAGGTGTAAACATGGAATAAATATAAGATGAAAGAAAAACGAGTCTAAAATTAATAACAATATATGATTCAAGACCTTCTGTATACCAATAACTGTCACCCAAATAGGCAATGCAACCTCTGAAGGATAAACTTCTTTTTGTCTTACTATCAGCTTGGATAAGATGGTGGTCGCATTCCAAGCTTTCTTTACATCAAACCATCAATATTAGTGGATGGCCCCAACCTGAATTTGGTAGACAAATCCACGTACCTTGCAAGCACTATAAATAGATACTGCACCCTTGACAATGCAATATTTGCTCACGTGAAGAGAGCCACTGATACTTTTGCAGCTCTAAAAGATAGTCTCAGAGAGGTACACAAAGATGGCGGCCTACAAGGTCCATGTACTGAAGTGGCTGCCATACTCTTGTGAGTCATGGGTTGCATACCAGGCACTTAGACACTTTGGAGAGATTCCGCCAATGATGTTTAAAATTGATTCTTGATATCCACTAGGTATCTCACATGCCAGATAGTCAAAATTTTCGGGTTAGGATTTAATGAGGAAAGAGGGCTTGGAGAATTTGACACTCACAGGACATAATGGAGGCAAGAGGAACAGAGGAAAACAGGAAGTAACCTACCTAATTTGCATAAATGGATGGCTGAACAGGGACTGGGAAGATGGTGAAAAAACAAATGTTATTTAGAGCTACAAATTTAGGAAGTTGTGAAGAGCCATGATCATCAACGTCGTGAAGAGACATGGCATTTGAAGAAGTTTGTACTTGATCAGTGTCCCATCGGACAATTTAGAGGTGCAATTTTGGTGTTTTAACTCTAATGTCTACTTTTTCCTGATAAAAAGCTTCTATCTTCTTTATGTGCTATGTCACCTCAGGATGTAGGTGATCATGACTCTCCACAACTTTCTCTCCCTTGTAGCTCTTAATGATTTCTGTCTTCTCATTATTCTAGACCAATGATTTCCAACATGGGGCGCATACCCCACTGGTGGGGCATGGTAATATTTGGGTGGGGCATGCATAGGAT
The DNA here is from genome assembly GCA_903632075.3 of Acanthosepion pharaonis. NCBI lineage: Eukaryota > Metazoa > Mollusca > Cephalopoda > Sepiida > Sepiidae > Acanthosepion > Acanthosepion pharaonis. The sequence goes on from CAHIKZ030004049.1 coordinate 1,609,640, forward strand.
GTGCACCCTTCGGCTTACTATACCAACATGAGCTCAAATTTCATTCTGCTTCATTATTTCATGATTAAAATGATCAAATTATACAGGATGTCCATAAAGTTCGTGTGCACTTTTAAAAAATATATTTTATTTGTATTTGCGATAGAAATAATCAGTAAAAATGATTAGAAAGAAGTAAATCTATATTTTTTTAAGATTTCATTGAAATTTTATTTAAGTTTCAACATGTCCTCCATCATTAGCAATACAAAGGGTAATATGATTTTGCAGTTCACGGAAAACATTTGCCAACTGATTTACAGTAATGCCTGAAATCAAATTAGTTATTTTAGCTATACTTAAAACTAGGTACTTTAAACTTTATAACATTTTTTACAGATTATTTCTATCGCAAAGACAAATAAAGTTATAAATTTTTTAAAGTGCACACGAACTTTATGGACACCCTGTATTACAGAATAAGCTTTCATTCAAATATTTTATATTTCTGCCTCTCATTTCTCTATTACATGTTTTTAAACTATATATATTTAAATGTCATTTTGTTTTTTTTAATTTTTCTATTTCATAGACACCATGGTCTTTGGAGGCTTGTTTAGAGACCAAGTTAATGGCTTTTGAAGCTTCCTTCATGTGAATTGCAATAAAATTTTGAATATGTAAGAATTCAATATCACAGGGGGTCACCAGAATTTTAGAAATACCAAAGTGGGACATGGTCCAAGATCAGTAGGGAACTACTGCTCTAGATCCACTGCCGACATCCATTTTCATAAGTTTGTCAAGTAGGTTGAATAAAATGTTAGTTCTCTTTGTGTCCAATGGCATTAAGAGCATTTAGTGTTAACCCTTGTATTTGATAGCACTTAAAGAGAAAGAGAGAATATAGTCAAATGAAATTGATTATGGCTAGCGATACACTTTGAATAATCTTCATTTGCCATTATGTGGTACCTTGTAGAATTTATGTTCTCAGACATTTGTAATTCTTTTCAGGTTGTCTTGACTGTCGAGAGTAAACTTTTCAATTACCATGACAAACATTCAGAATTCTTCAACAACAAAAACAATTGGGTAAGTAATTCTTAAAAATCATTTATATGAAAAAGTAGATCCATCAAGGGAATAATAAAAGCTATTTGCTCTGTCTTGTAAACAAGACATATTCCCAGTACTGATGAAGGCTAATTCCGAATTTCATTTAAGGATGTTGGAATCTATTTCTATTAAGTCTTACCAGCCATCTCTCTGTAAGCAAAAAGAGTACTTAAAAATGTGATTAGCCTGTAATTTTTGTATAGTTATTGTATTTGCTATTTGATGTTCATTTTATTCAATGTGCACTTTTCTCCCTTCAATTGAGCTTTGGTGTGAGACAACCGATAAACTGGTTTAGCTACTTTTTTGCTAATCATGTATTTTGAAATTACCACTTTATAGTAATGATATTTGTTTTTGCTATCTATTATTTTCTTTTATTAACTTGTCTGTTTTTGTTGCTTTAACATCTTTTTTTACTCTACTGTTTAACCTATAGCTGGGGGTAGAAGGTCAGATGGATTTGTGCCATTCCAAAGCACAGAAGATTAATCACCTTTCAGAATATGCTGCTGTAGAATACCTACAGACGATAATGAGTATGCCCCATTCCTATAAATACCGTAGTGAATACTGTATATGGTCTAGAGTTGGAGATTCTTTGTGGAATTCACTTGACTTATTTCTAGCAGTCAACTAATTCTATACACTGTTGGTGAAACTTATATGTGTTGTTCTTGTCCTAAGTGTTATTGTTCATTACCAACCTTTGTTTGATTATTCTATTCAGTAACCTTCCTTAGGTTACAACATATACCCAGCTATAGTTTAGTCTAGTCCACAATAACCCCCAGGTGTAACTGTGTCTAGCCTGCTTTATACCTCAGGGTATAAAAGGGCTTCTTCTAAACTTTGCCCACAGCAAAGAACTTCAACAGGAGAGAAAAGTGGACAGTTTTAAACTGGGTAAGTTAATCACTGGACCTCAACAAAATAGAGCATGCATTTAATATCTTAAAGAGGAGAATGAAAGGAGGAAAACAAAATGGAACTGAAAGAGGCTCCGTTAAAAGTCTGGAAAAGCTTCACAAATGAAGAATTCAACAGTTTGGTGATGTCGACGGGTCGCAGGGTTGATACAGTTATTGCAAGCGAGGATTATGCAACCAAATATTAAATTACTTACATCATTTACATTATTCAAACTGTTATGCTCATCTTCATTGCCATATTCACAATGTTCCGGCTATTGTACACACCAGCCTTCTTCAGGTCATTGGAATTTCCAACCAAACACTTTACTTAATCTGCCATGCTAGGTTGGTCTAGTTCCACGTGCCATGCCTCTTCTGGAAGATTAAGCTGAGGATAACAGTCCGAATAGTGTAAATAATGTAAGTAACCATAATATCTCATCTCAGAGATATAGACAGATATCAAATATCAAATGTTATTAACTTTAAGACTATCTGTTCCTTTACTTTTGCTCACCTAAAAGTCAGATGATCTGATACAAAAGGTGTCATGTCCTAAGTGTAAATGCCAGGAAAAAAAAACTGAAATTCTGAACTTTTGTCTCTTATTCATCCTTTAGATCTTCAACCCAAATGTCTTCAGTGAACAATTAAAACGAAGTAATTGGCCTTGTCATTCCAATATTTTTGGTGGGAAATATAACTATATATATATATACATACATATATATATATATATATATATATATATATATATATATATATATATTGAACAATAAAAATATTAAAAAATTAAAATCTTTAGGTACACTGGGTTGTATATTAATATTCTTCCTTTTTTTAGTATTATTTCATTTAGATTCCTCAAATTGTTTTGGCCATAAGGAGAAAAAATAATTTTCTGCTTGTTGGTAGCAGTGAACTACAGAAATGAATGTCTTGATGTAGAGAATGAACTTTTGTCTGTAGTTTTCATTTGTTTTTTTATTATTTTATTTTTTTTAACATGAATTTTGGTCAGTCCTTGTGTTGGTCAAACAATCTGGATGGATTCATGCTGCTCTGAATTCCCTTGGTCATTTTGACATTTTTATTGTTTCCTGGAAAGGGGATGTGTTAAGTGTGTGTGTGTGTTATTTGGTTCTTAGGGAGTGAGTGAGTATTATGTGTGTGGGTGTGTGTATAAGTGTGAGGCCTCAACACCTCCGTAAGCATGTCTGTCTTGTGTGGGTGAGAAATGTGGGTAGGTTTGTGGGGTTATATATTAATACTATCTATATTGTAAAATTTGTGGTTAAGCCCAGCTGGATAGTGCATTTTTAAACGTATCCACTTATTTTCATGGGACTCTAAAATCTTTCTAATGTTATCTGCTCTGAACTTTTCTATTCTCTCAATTATAGTGAATTTGGCATGGGTTTTAAAATCGTGTTTTTCTAGGCGGAAATGTTGTTCTACAGGTAATAATCTTTCATGGGGAGTCGACTCAATTCGATTGCAATAATTATTAATTCTGTAGTGAAAGGGCCATTCAGATTTTCCTACATATTGTTTCTGGCATAGTGTGCATTCTAGGAGGTAAATTATGTTATGACTTCTACAGTCAGAGTCGTGGTAGATATTGAAAGTAGATTATATATATATATATATATATATATGAAAATATATAGAAAATAGGAAGGAATTGGTTAGGTAAATAATCCAAAGTCCCTTAGTATTTTAGTTATTATTTTTAAAAAATATTGCTCGATACAAAAGTAGAGCATAAATATAATTATTTATTTAAAAATATGATTCCAAATCGCGACATAAGAAGTCCCATGTTTCAAAACAAGAGCCGAAAACTTCAATATAATAAAATTATTTAAATTAAATTGAGTTAAAATAAGCTCTGTTCCATCTTCAAGCGAAATTTTTTTGGAATAACGCATTTCTGAAATTTACGTGTTTTAAAAATTGAAATCAAAATCTCCATGGTAACAGCTAGGGCGAATTGTTTAAATTGGGTAGGCGGGTGTTGGGTGTTAATAATAAGTATCAGTATAGAGTTAATTTCGTAGATGTCAAGTCAGGGAAAGGGGGTGTATAATTTGAAACAGAAGATGTATCAACCCTCGTCTAGTTTGCATGTCTATGGAGATTTATTTATTTTTTATTTTATTTTTTTTATGAAAGGGATTTGTGCATATAAAAAAACTGTCGTAACGTTTGTTTTTTGACGACTTCATAAAGGGTTATCTTTTTTTAGGGTATTTAAACTATTTATTTGGGCTATGTTCTTATGCACATCGTCTTTGTCATGTTGTATTGATAATGTTATAATTTATGAAGATGTCCTGAAGATGGTTTATTAGACCGAAACGTCCGACGTTGACATATTAACATTAAAACAGCATAATTGTATATAAGGATTTTTGTTTGTTTCTTCCGTATATATTTTTCTTCATACTGTCGGATCTATATCCATATATTTGCTTATTAATATATATATATATATATATATATATATATATATATATATATATATATAAAGAAATATAGTCTTAAGGTGTGCTATATTTATGGGATAAAGTGCTCAATATCAGAGATAGAGCGTGTGTAAATATAAAGTGAACATGATTCAACACTTAGGCGACGGTCTGTTTCATGCTATATGCAATCGTCAGCATATAGCATGAAAACAGAATATAGTGTTGCTATGTTCACTTTTATATTTATATATATATATATATATATATATATATGAGAAAGCTGAGTTTGATTTCCAGTCAAGTTCATTACATTCACTTACATGCAAATATCCTTAGGAAAGGTAGGAAGCCATCTCTTCTCACCCCCACCCACCCTAACCTCCACCTACCAGCTATGGGTAAATGTCAGAACAGTTTGAATTAATACAAATGACATTTTTCACTTAGCTGATTGATTTTATATTTTGCACCTAGACTCTAGAGTTTCGTAGATGAACAATTTAGTTCTGTCTACTCGTCAGGAGGTTTCTGATGCACAATGACTAGAATGAACATCTAAGAGCAAATGTTAGACAATAAATATATAACAACTGCTGTATAATCACGTTTAAGCTTAACAACTATTCCTTTTTATATAAATATATGAAGGGTGCTGAAAAAGTTCCCAGACCAACCCACTTCCCAAAACCTAACTAAATGACCACACATTAGAAATTGATTTGCAACCATTTCTTGGTCAGACTGAGAAATCTTCACTTCCCCATCCTATTTATAAGTCCAGCTTCTCTAAGTTGTCTCCATGTATAAAATCTCTCACCCTTTCCTGCCCTATATCTAAGAGGGCAATGGAAAGCTACTGACAAATTATTCTGGTATATCGTAATTTGTCCTGGGACAGTTCTCATATATGCGTCTGCATACATGCTCAAATATACAAAAATGCGGACATGTACACTTGCAGCACCCCAAAGACATGATTAATATTTTCTCCCTTGGACACAAAGCCTCCCCTCTCTATTTTCCATCCCTGACCCTTATAATTCTAATTTGTCACCAAGGACCCTTTATTCAGTTGATGAGCCTTTGCTGAATTCAGGCATATTGAGTGCACTGTTTGGGAACTCACACAGAATTCAGTACACAATCCAAGGTTTTTAGGGGCAATTGCTTTCAACTTGGGGCCCTCCTTTATCCTTTTCTCTAATCAATCAATGCTAACCCTAACCCAACCCCTTCTGATTTTCATTCCAGGGCTACAAAATATCTGCCTGTCTTTTGCCAAACCTGCTAGCCGATTTTCAACAGACTATCTTTTTCCATGCCAAATTTCTATACATCTCTTTTCATTTGCTTGCCTACTCGCCTCCTTAGCCCTGCCATTTTCTCATTCGCCGTTTGGTTCAATCACACACTTTCATTTATTCGATCATTTGTTTTCTTTCATTCCAATTCAGTTAATTCATTGTCATTTTTCACCTCTCCTTCCTTGGTCATTCCCCTTTTTAACAGCCTCGGCCTTTTTGTTTCTTTCCTTTTCCTTGTCTCTGTTTGCTGAGCAGGAAATGCAATATGCCAACAATGACGACAGGACAACATCATGCGGCATACAGGATGCTTGAATGACAACAGAAACCCGTTCAACGTTGCTATTTTCTCTTCCTTTGCATCTAAACAGCAATGACCATGAAACGAAGACTTAGGCACTTCAAAAGCCTCCTGGCAAAAGCTTCTACCCACCTCATTGACACCTTAGCCCTTTGACGCATTCTGCAGCCTTAACTCAGTTATATGTTTGTATTCAATTCCTTAGCAACTGTTATCTAAGGTGTATGGGGACACGGGCCATAGTAATTTATCTAAAATTGTATCCTCGTCTTTTCTGAAGACCTAAGATGAAGAATTTTCTTTGGAGGAACTATTTTATACTATTATCTTGATTTTCATTTTTTTATTGCTAGTTTTTCTTGATATATTCTTCAGCAGTTTTTTTATTTAATGAAGATCTCAGATGAAATAATTCCTTATTCTAATCATTTTCATATGAATGTCTTTATTTTGTTGTTTTTATTACTACTTTTTGGTTGATATATTCTTCAGCCTTCATAGTATTTTATTAAGATCTAAGGTGAAATAATTTCTTTGTTGCAATCATTTTTATATGAGTATCTTCATTTTTAAAATTTTTTTTTGTTATTTATTAGTTGATATATTCTTCAACCTTCATAGTATTTTATTACGATCTAAGGTGAACTAATTTCTTTGTTCAAACCATTTTTATATGAGTATCTCATTTTTTATTGTGTTTATTACTATTTTTTGGTTGATATATTCTTCCACCTTTATAATATTTTATGAAGAACTAAGGTTAAGTACTGTATTTTCCTGTTTACAAGACACTGCGGTTTGGAAGACGCACCCTAATATTGGAAAGAAATTTCTAAGAAAAAAAATAAGTCATTCTCATACAACAACACATTCACCATGCATCCCTCACATATTGGTGCCACGTATTGTTTACATTAATTACTCGTCCGATTTTGTTTGTATGGCAATAATGTACTAGTCAAGAGTAGAAAGGCTCCTGCCACTGATAATCAACAGAGCATGTTTAAGCTTGTGGCTCAGCTCCAGGAAGGTTTATAGTCTTGGAAATACTTGTAACAGCTAAGTACTGAGGTTACATCATATAAAAGCCTGAATTAGATAGCTAACATTATAGTGTAATGACTCAACATAAAAATCTACATCCCTATCAGTCAAGCTAATTAGGTGACCGTCCAAGCTTACTTGAGCTTGGGCGTTAACTTATATTCATTTTGGATGATGCACCTGTATTTTTCAGATTATTTTTTTTTAAAAAATGTGCGTCTAGTAAGCCATAAAATATGGTAATTTCTTTATTCCAACCATTTTTATATGAGTATCTTTTTTATTGTTTTTATGACTATTTTTTGATTGATATACTCTTCCCCCTTCATAGTATTTTATAAAGATCTAAGGTAAATAATTCTTTTATCACAATCATTTGTACATGAGTATCTTCATTTTTATTGTTTTTATTTCTATTTTTTGATTGATATACTCTTCCCCCTTCATAGTATTTTATAAAGATCTAAGGTAAATAATTCTTTTATCACAATCATTTGTACACGAGTATCTTCATTTTTATTGTTTTTATTACTATTTTTTGGTTGATATCTTCTTCCGCCTTCCTTCTGTTTGAGGAAAGTATAAGATGAAGTATTTTTCTCATTTCTCACACTTTTTGCACTGTTATCTTTATCTTTGTTGTTTGTATCCCTTTTCTCTTAATATATCCTTGTATTATATTTTTACTGAGGAAATGACAAACTAGGAAAAGATAACTACATATAATTTCTAACAGATACATAAAGTGGAACTGATATATGTATTCTATTGCTAAAAGACCATGGAAGAATGGTCAACTCCTTAAACTGCCCCAGAAAGTATCTGGCTCCATCTGCCATGTCCTTTCTTTACAAAAGTCTAAATTTTAGCAACGTCGAGCCTTGTGAGTTCTTAGATTAGCGACCGGTTGGGAATACTAGTTGCTGCAAACTTGGACTTGTGTCAAGTGTAAAGGACAGCTTGGAAATGGGAGACTCAAGTTCCAGTTCCTGTCAGGTTTGTTGTATTCATTTCTGCACAAATGCCCTTAGGGATGGTGTAAATTCACCTCTTCTCTTTTAGTTAGTGGAATTTGTATCACAAAATCATTATTATCTCCAATAAATTCTCATATCCCTAAAAATATTTTCTGTTTTTTAATAACCTGATGTTGATAAGCCGTAGAAACCAAATCAGTCAATCAATGAAATATTGGCAAACAACACAGGCATGTCTTTTAGATCTATTTAAATTCTCTGGAATATAAATGTATAAAAGGTACCAAGGCTACAAAGTGGGAGATCCGTTTATATAATGGCTGTAATATAGAATTGATCCCCCACTTTATATCAACATTATAATTTCTTGATTATCAAATTCTGATTAGGTATGAATCCATATCTTCTGCCCCAGCTATGGGTTAATTAGTAAGATTTATATATATGTAAAAATCATTATCTCAAAAAAATAAAATTCTTATAATCCAAAAATATTTTCAGGCTTGAAAAAGGGTGATATGCGGTAGAAAATGAATCAATCAGTCAATGAAATACTGAATAACTACACAGACATGTCTTTTAGATTTATTTACATTCTCTAAAATATAAATGTATAGAAAGTACTATGGCCACAAAATGAGGGATCCGTTTACATATAGACTGATATATAGATTTCATCCCCCACTTTATACCTACATTATAATAACCTTTTTTTGTTTATCAAATTCTGATAAGGTATGAATCCACCTCTTCTCCTCCTGGGTTAATAAGTAAAACTTGTTTCACTAAAACCATTATTATCTCAAAGAAAAAAATTGTAGTTTTTTTTTTTTTTATAGCACCAGTCCAGATACTTTTTGATCAAACTTTGTATAATACTATGAATTATACTGTCATTCCATTATGTGCGTTTATTCCTTTTGTTGGTAAAGTTTAACACATATGAGAAAAAAAATGGTACAACAAAAGGACAATTTTTCCTCTTGAGACTGATATTTTTGAAGGCTTCTAGCATCTCAGACTAAGATCTGAAATTTTATTCATGAATAATTTTTTTTTCTTCTCCCCCAATGGGAGTAGATAGGTTCACCTATCATCCGGTTCACACTCCTCCTCCTTTATACTTTTTTTTTACTTTGAGAACTAACAACAAAAATGTTATTAGACTGCTGATTTACAAGTGTTTAATAATTAGTCATTATTTTCAAGAAAAAAAAAGGAGAAGGCATAGATTTAGTTTCATATGTTTGGGTTTTATTAAAATTATTAAAATAGAATTTTAAAAACAAGAAATCAATTTGATAATTAATACAGTAATTTTTTTATTTTTGTTCCCCCAATACAAGGCCCAAGACACCCTCAAGTGTGGTATTATATGAGGATAAGAAAGAAAATAAAGGGAGTTCTTGAGACTATACAATAAAGATAACGGCTGACTCTAGACTCGAAGAGGTCAAGATTTAATTACTGTATATACTCCCAGGTAGGTCGTCCCACTGGATAAGATTAAAATCTAGATTAAATCATTCGGTTCACACTTCTCCTCTGTCTTTGGAATAGGAGTAGAAGTTTAGCGCTTGTTTCCTGTCTAAGATTGGGTTTCCAGTTCCTTCTAACGTCTACTTCCACTCGATGCTTCTAATGTCACCAACTGAACTCAGAAATGTTATTCATCATTGTATATACACACAGATAGGTCACACTTTTTTTACCAAAAATTTCACAAAATATTAGGAGTGCAATGTATCCGCTTGACATAAATCTAAAACAATATGGTAAATTTTCATTTTAACACCCGAGCGTCATTTACTGCTGACCTAATTTCTTTCAGAAATTATTACGCGTTTCCGTAAAGCGATTTTTTTTGTACTTAATTTAAGAATAAAGTTAACTTTCTAATATATGTAAACATATCCATTAAATTGACCTAAATTCAAACCAATCCCAAATTAAAAACTGTTCCCGCCAAAAAAATAATAGTTAGAATGAACTACAACAACCAACCCCAAAATTGAACAAATAGCTTTAATCAAATTCTCAAACCAAAACAAAACTGTTAAATACGTGATATAAACAAATTTTTACTACGTTAATAAATAAATAAATAAAATAAAACAAAAAAATAAAAACAGCAATATAATTTGACCCAAATAAAAAACAAAGCGACTTCCGGTAAAAAATAACCGCCATAATAGAATACCCACAATGCACCACTAACCCGTATATATATAAATAGCCGAGAAAATAACTATGCATATGTGGCCTTTGATTGCATATAGCATGAAACAGACTGTCGCCTCTAAGTGTTGACTTCTATGTTCACTTTTATATTTACACACGCTCTATCTCTGATATTGAGCACTTTATCCCATAAATATATATAAGACATATTAAGATTATATTATTTATATATATATATATATATATATATAATTAGTAGTAATTTTATAAGTATAAGAAATTATACTCGTTTGGAAAACCTTCAGTGTTTTGATTTGCAAATAATCAAACCAATACCAAAGGGAAAAAAAAGGTATAAAAAAAGAAAGAACCAAGAACATGTACATTAGCCGAAAACAATTGTCTAGCATGCAAGTCCAATGCCCAAAGAAAAAAACCCCGATATGAGTAAGCAAAATAACTAAATAAAGTGCTCAATACAGTAAGTAGAGCAGACCTAGTTAAACCTAGAGAGCCAGACAAACCTACCAAGGTTTCACCTAAGCAGATCATCACCTTTTTAACCAGCCTTCCCTGACAATCCGCTTAGGGGAAAACTTGGTAGGTTTGTCTGTCTCTCTAGGTTTAACTATATATATATATATATATAATAAAAGGCTTAAACACTAATATTCCATGGTCATAATTTATTCCATTGGAATAAGTTAAATACTTGATCAAATCATCAGACCTACAAATTCAAAATGAAAACAGAAAATTGTCTGTGGTGTGTATATGTCACCACGAAATGTATCTTTATGTATTAGACATCCGTCGACTTTCTTTCTCTCCTCTTTTTAAATCCACCCCCACCCACATCTCAAAAAAATTCTCTCTGTCACTCATCCTCATACTTACACTTACTCTAAATTCTGTTTTGATTTCCGGAGTTTTTTTTTCTGTTTTCATTTTGAATTTGTAGGTCTGATGATTTGGATCGTATTTACGATTCCAATGGAATAAATTATGACCATGGAATATTAGTGTTTAAGCCTTTTTATTATATCCTTACTCTGTCCTAGACATTGAGTTCTACCTGGATCCTTCCTCTTGGAAAATTTTTTCTGAAAATATACATGTATGGGAATTTTTTAGATATATTTTTCATATGTATGTATATTTTCCACTAATATTATCTATATATATATATATATATATATATATATTGTCAAAAATACGTTGGAAAATATGACTTAAAAAAATGAAATATATTCTTTACGAGATAATTTTCTGTAATTGTTGTTCCATATAACATTAAAAGGTATTCTTAAGTTTTATTTACAAATAACACAGTGCATGAATGTAGTACCCAAAACGTTTGCACTATTTTGTATTTTAACTGCAGAATTGTATGTTTTGAAATAAAGGTAAAAATGAAGGTAGATAATTCTTGCATTTAAAAAGGGCTGTGTAACTCCCTAGATTATAGTGCAATCTATCTGTGTGTCAAAAGTCAATCATCAATTATTAAGCCATAAAGTAGAGATGTAACTTATCTAGTGTGGCTGACCTATCTGGGAGTATATAGAGTAATTAAATCTTGACCTCTTCAAGTCTAGAGTCAGCCCTTATCTTTACTGCATAGCCTCAAGAACTTCCTTTATTTTCTTTCTTATCCTCATGCAACACCACACAGTAATCCTCAATCTTGAGGGTGTCTTGGGCCTTGTATTGGGTGAACAAAAAAAAATTTACTGTATAAATTAGCAAATTGATTTCTTGTTTTTAAAATTCTATTTTAATAAAACCCAAACATATGAAACTGAATTTTATGCCTTCTCATTTTTTTTCTTGAAAAATAATGACTAAATTATTAAACAATTGTAAATCAGCAGTCTAACATTTTTGCTGTCAGTTCTCAAGGTAAAAAAAAAAAAAAAGTATTAAGTAATAAAAACAAATGAAGGAAATGTCTGGAAAATGATTTTTGAAACCTTGGAGTTTCATGCCCAAAAACAAATTGAAACTTACTGTAAAATAAAAAAAAAAATCTATACCATTATTAAATATCTTGAAATAAAATACCTCATCCCTGGCATATCACAATATTTAATGGAAAATAGGTGTGTAAGTATGCCATATGGCTATATATCAGAACTTACATTGATTGGCCCCAGTTAGAGCTTAGGATGACTACTACAGCTTTTTATGACTTCTACTGACTCTAGTGGGAGTTAATTATAGGAGAGTTGTTTCTCCATGTGCTCACTCACCCATTGTTTTCTAGAACAACCATCACAAAATATATATACTTAAAGGATAATATACAAGATATTTAATTCTCCTTTAAGTCAGACATCACCTGGTCATCTTGCTAGTTTAAAGCAGGACAGATATCATGGGTGGGGCAGCGCAGTAATTTTCAGAAAGGTGTGAACTTACCACATGTCTGCAGTTGTTATCTATTTTTTTTCCACCTGAGTGGTTACCTGCATTAATGAGATGATTGATATAGGTGTGGGCTTCTCCATTTTTTATTTATTTATTGGTTTATATATTTGCATAGTTAATAAGTTAAGGAAAAGAAGGAAGGAAGGATTTTGAAAAAAAGTATATCAGAAAGAGAGAAAATAGAAGGATGTAAAGGAGGAATACATAGAAGAGAAATGTGTTGATAGGAAAGAAAGAAAATGGAGGGAACTAATAGAAGAGATATGAAAGAAAAATCTCAGAGGAAAATGAAAAAGAGAGAGAAAAAGCCAGAGTAAAGGTAAAAAGCATGGAAGGAAAAGAGACAGAAAGAGAAAAGCAAAAATTAAAATATGAAAAGAGTAGAATGAAAAAAATCAAATGAGTAGCAAGATTTACAACCTTCCTTATTAAATTTATTATTCCAGATACAATGCATCCCATGGTAACCACAGGTACACTACCTCTTTACCTATTATGACATAAACATTTTATTTGCTTTAGATTTTAACAAAATCTCTTGACTGGTGATTTTTTTCAACACTTCACAAATTATCAAGTTCTAAGATGGATATTGTCATTATACCAGGATTTAATATCTTTATCATTGTTGTTTTTAACGCAATATCTTGGCTGTTGAGTTTTCTAGTCTTCCTCATATTTTCAAATTTTGAGATCAATATTGTCATTATTCTGGGTTTTACTTTGACTAGTATCTATATCTTTGTTGTTTTTAACCCAATGTTTTGGCTGATGTGTTTTCTGGCCTCCCCTAATTGTTAAGGTACTTGGAAAGAATCTATCTGAATGGAATTTACTTCATACTGTTGGAATATGAAGCTAATGGGGATGTTTCACTCTTGTATATGTAGCATGGTGGGTTTGAGTTGTAAAGGTCAAGGGTGGTGGGTTTAAGGAATTTCGCCTATCAGAACATATGCCATGGAAAGGGGTTGTAGGGTGAGAAATAATTCATCACCCACATGGCTGCATAGTGTCTTTTGCACTCTATCAAGACAGACAAGTGAGGAATGGGCAACTGATATATGGTAGCAATACTCTATTTTTACAGACATGCTCAGAATAGCTGGCATTTAGTCACTATATCCCATCCTGCAGTCTTGACATCCCAGCTGGTTTGGGCATGTTGCTTGCATGGTTAACTCTAAAATTCCCAAACAGATACTGTCTGAGGGCATGCATAACATTGAACGACCCAAGCTTCACTCCAAAAGACCAGAGCAAAACCGTCCATAATGGAACTGTCTATAAATGTTGCAAACTGGGATGTGTTTGCCCAGGATCTAGTCGAGTGGAGAGCTGCTGTTTTCACAGGAGCAAAAAGCTATAAAGAGAATACCACAGAGGCTAGACAAAGATGCAAATGCCCCATGGTGAATGACTCCACAGTATTCTACTATTGTGGTCATTGACAAAAACTGTGCTGACTGCGAATTGGTTGTTTTAGCCATGAGTAGCACTGTGTTTTAAGATATTTTCTGCTGCTGACTGTCAACATTGGAGAAAAAAAAAGGGCATATACTCCATTTTTGGTCCTGATCTGGCTCTTGTAAAAATACAGTATAGCAGATCAATAATTATTCGAGTGCTACAATGAGCCAACCTTTTTCCCCAGTATCTTAAACAATAGATCAGAAATATGAATTCCACTGGAGGTCTTCTGAGAGATTTTTTTTCAAGCAGTGATGGGGACAAAATCACATCTAAATTCAACACTAGTGCTTCACAAAACATCAGTCAGTACATTGGTAAACACTAGTTGCTTTTGTACTTGGGTCTACATGTAAGCATTTTAGTCTCTAGACATTGGGTATGTTTATACTAGAGTATTTAGGTAAATATTGGTTGAGTCTATCTATACTTGAGACTCTATGTAAACACTTGTTATGCTTTTAGTTGAGTCTATAAGAAAATATTAGACAGTTACTTGGGTTTATAGGTAAACATGGGTTGGGCTTAAACATTAGTTTGTAAGTAAATATTGGTTATGCTTATACTTGGGTTTATGGGCATGGTGAGATTTATTGTTATAGCTCACTCCTAGGGGTTTTAATATTATGTCTCACTTCAACTACTCACTATGATGTCATTAGTATTCTTTCTGAGTTCTTTATTTAAGGTGTCTTGCCAAGTTCATTTGTGTTTTCTTAGGGGTATTATTTACTCTACAACACTTATACTTTGGTTTATAGACAAATATTGGTAAGGCTTATATTTGGTTCTATGGGGTGGGTGTGTAAATTGTTGTCATTTTATATTTTTAATTTTGTCAGCTACACAGTATAGCAGTGTCAGTTAAGCACTGTCTGCGAGAAAAAGAGCACCATGATGCTGTTTGTTCTACAAAAAATTTAGGAATGGCATGTTGTATTGCTTTGCATTCATACTGGAGGCTCCAACACGAACATTTCAGTGCATTTGCATGTCAATCTGAGGACAATGCAGAGAATTTGGGAAGAGTTAAATGATATATCCTGTCAATATCATGGGTTTGGCAACATTATGCTGCTATTCATCTTCTCATAAGGCCTCAGACTCAAAACAAAGACTTGAGGAGGTAAGGCTGCCCTGGGTCAAGAGGGTGGCTGCTGGAAGACCCTATGTCTGGCAACAGGACTCTGCACCATGCCATACAAGCAGGAGAGCCCAGTCATGGCTGTCAGACAATTTCTGCGACCACATCACCCCTTACATCTATCCACCTAACTCCCCAGACTGCAACCCCCCCTTGATTATTATACGTGGGATGCAGTTGAGTGATAAACCAACAAAACTCCTTGTAACATCAAAGATGAACTGAAAACAAGGATTATGGTAGCATTCACCAACATAAACAAGGAGACCGTCCAGAAGAGTTGCAGGTGATTCCAAAGTTGTCTGGAGGACATGGTTGAAACCAATGGTGATTTTATTAAATCAATTTACTCTTTAGTATTTCAAGATAGAGTACAACTCCTCTAAACCAAACATCCGCAATGTTTGTTATTGAGGGTAATGTTCGGATTCAAGAAAGAAAAAGGCTGCTATGGCAAGCTTAAAATTTTTATTAAGTTTTAGAGTTTAGTATACAAAAGGTAGTTTGCAATGTTGATTCGTTTTTATTTAAAGTGTAGAAAAAACACATAAATATACAAAAAAATAATTAACAACTAATAGTAAGGAAAAAATTTGTGCTAAACAAATATTGTAAAAAATTAAGACACTTTCTGAAATGTTTAAATTTAAATTATAAATTTATCATTCGTCCATTATCAGATCTTTCTGAATTATGCAGTGTTCTTCATTTGCATTCATGATAGTTGTTTCTATGGCGCATTCAACATGAGTACGAGTTGCCTTGATCTATCCACTACCCTCATCCTTTCTTCTATCACTCCTATCTGATCTTGCTCTAAATTTTCTGTAACCCCTTGTGTCCTAGTGGCTTCCCACCTTGCTAGGGGTGAAATGCTTAAAAAAAAAAAAAAAAAAAAAAAAATTCTTTCACTTTACAATTGTACAGTTTCTTTTTAATAATTTCATTTTGTCAGTATAAATGTTTAGATTTAAAAATGGGGTCCAAATTCAAGGAAGTCTAGATTATGTTTTGTTCAGATTTGGAGATTCTACTGTAGTTTTGTGTCATTTTGGTAAATATATCTGTTAAAATGAGATGTCAATGTTATTTTCATTTTTGCATAATTTAAATGACAATTTATCCATTGCACCCTGTATATGCAAATATTGGTTGGGCTTATACTTTGTTCTATATGCAAATATTGGTTGTGTTAATATTTGGTTCTACAGGGAAACATTGTCATTATTTCAAGATTCACTTGGACTGCTATCTTTATAATTGTTGTTTTTAACACAATGTTTTGGCTGAGATCAATATTATTATTATTATTATTATTATTATTATTATTATTATTCCATGATTTACTTGAGGTCGTATCTTTGTCTTTTTTGTTTTTACCAACAATGTGCTTATTTTTGAATCTATAGATAAACTTTAATTGTGTTTATATCTGAGTCTATAGGTAAACATTAGATGAGTTTATACTTGAGACTATAGGCAAATATCAGTTGGAGTTATACTTGAATCTTCAAGCATTCGCTGGAAAGATAACATGTTTTAGTGGGGTTGGATGGTCTTACTGTAATTCTAAAAAATAATTAGCAAAATTAGGGGTACATATTATGCACGGCTACAAAAAATCTTTTAAAAAATTGCTGTTTCATAGGTCAATTTCAGTTGCCAAAATAACTACTCATCATAAACATATGTGATGAGTAGTCATTCAGTTCGACATTCCAACCACTTGAAGAAGGCCGGAGTGTACAATGGCCAAAACGTTGTAATAAATATGGTGACAAAGATGAGGACAATAGTCCAAATAATGTAAATAGAGTACAATAATATTATTATTAATAGGAGATAACTGATAACTGACATCCATTAGACATGGCACGTGGAACTAGAACAGTCTACCCCAGTGAGCGAAATAAAGGGTTCAGTTCGACATTCCAACCACCTGAAGAAGGCCGGAACGTACAACAGCTGAAACATTGTAATAAATATGTTGACAGAGATGAGGACAACAGTCCAAATAATATAAATAGATTACAATAATATCATTCTATGTTTAAAACTATTTTTTTTTTAAATCAGAGTAGGAAACGCTGGCCATAATGAAATTGGAGAGGTACAATATATACGGTTTGATTGCCAAACAAGGGATGCGTATTATGCATGAGTAGAAACAATTTTCACACATTCAGCATCCCTTTAGAGGTGTGTTTTATGGCTGAAGGTGTACTATACATGGGGAGTTACAGTACTTTTCTGTCATAGACACAGCCAGTGTATTCTTGGCATTGCCAAAATGGCAGGCTTTACAGTGGTAACAATGAGCAACTTGTTTCCAGTCCATATAAAAGAAATAACACAACGTTGCAAGTTTTACTCCATATCTACTGATAAAAGAACGAAAAAACAGGCAGGTTAATAAAAACTAAAATTAAAAAACAAATGTCAAAATAAAGAAAAATGAGATGAAAGCGTGACAAACCGTTTTCAGTGTGAAGAAAACAAAATTAAGGCAAGTTTATTGAAAAATAAAAATTCAGCCCACGAAACATAATGCTCCACCGCTTCTCCATTAGAAAAATATAAAATAATAATTCAACTGGAGGTCGGGCAGTGCGGAGGGGGGGTGTTGTGAACAGATAAAATTGAAAATAAATTTAGTTGAAATTGAAGTTGAACAAAAAAATCATTTTGCTTTGCTAGTTATATTCAGTTAAATTAAAATAGCAAAGAGAAAAAAAATACTATGTTATTTTCTTGACTAACAAGATTTTCTTATTGGTAAGAATTAAAGGACTCATTCGGTTGAGAAATATTGCTTGACAATCACTGGAAATATTGTTTATTTTGTTAAAATTTACTGGTTGAGTTTTTCGTTTTGGATAACATGATAAAATAAATTCAATTTATTACTCGTTAGAAAATTATTTATATTATTCCTCCCACCTACATGCACACATAGAAACATAGATGCACCTGAAAATTAATTTGTGTTGTACACAAATAAATAGACTGGATGTACTAATTTATTACCAATTTAACCTGATTTTATTACTGTGTTTTTTTACTTTTATCACCTTGGTTGTATTTATGCATCAGTCTATAGCAGTCTTTCTTAACTTTTTTAAGCAATGGCACACCTAGTAGCAAATGAAAATATCATGGCACACTTAAAAATTTTTTAAAGGGTATACTTATAAATGTTATGAAATAAAACCATAAATTGTTAAAAAAATACGCCCACAAACATGAACTACTTGCTTTATTTCAATGTTTCTATTTGATGTTATTTAGGTTGAGAAGCCTTTCAGTATCTGTCTATATGCCGTGGCTGATTCTAATGTTTTCTTGATTTAGGAAAACTGTATTTCACTTTTTTCATTTTTATATTTACGAATTTGCATGCCCCTTAAGGAACTGTGTTCGTGACCAAACCAAATTCATGAATAATTATGTTGGACATACCACAACATACTTATCAAGAAGACTCACATTACATCACAGCTCAATTAGGACCCATTTAAACAGACATGCAAATGTACTAAACCGCAACATACTCGTAGGAAATACAACCATAATAACCTCTGTAAATATGTAAAAAACGATTAAAAATAATAGAAGCATTAATAATCAAACAGAAAAATCCAGCACTCGATAATATCAGCTATAAAAACGGCCACAAAATGTTGACAGTGGTTGGAAAATATTAAAATTAATTCCCATTAATCTAGATCTGTATTTCTCCACCTTTTCAAGTAGTAACACACTTAGGGGCAAATTAAAATATAACGGCACACTTAGCAAAATTTTTGAAAGGTATTCATTTAAATGTTATGACATAAAAACCATAAATAACCATAAATCATAAAAAACCATAAAAAAATTAAAAACACACACAAATATGAACTTACTTATATTCAATGTTTTTATTCAACTATTTATGCAGATTATTTAGTGTGAAATCTATGCCTGGTAATTTTACGCAATTTCTTCAATGTTTGGTCAAATGTGTGATAATCAGGGAATCATATCTTTTTCAGTTGAGCGTAGTCTTTCTCGCTTCTTATTTTTGATGTTATTTAGTGCTGAGAAGCCTAATTCACATAAATAAGAAGTAGAAAATTGCAATGAAACTGATAAAGCGTTTTTAGATAATGTGGAATATTCCTTTTGTATTGAAATCCAAAGTGTATCAATGGGTGCCGTCAAATGCTTTATTTTGAGCCCTCAATCAATAGAAATGGTGGTCAATTCTTCTTCACATAATTGAAATCCAATATGAGAAGGAACATAGTGGAAAGAATTATTTGAAAAAAAAAGATTTAATTGTTATTCATTTATTCAAATACTAAAACTGTACCATTACTACTTCCCACAAATACACAATATATATATATATATATATATATATATATATATATATATATATATATATATATATATATATATATATATATATAAAAAACAGCGCTCTTAAGAGGATTGTTCAGCACACTAATGTGACACAACACAACCAGTGAGAATTACTGGTCTATAGTTACACATTTGTACATCTTAAGCTCATATAGGTATATCTGTAACAGGGTAGATACACTCTTAATCATTACTATTATTTTTATTAATATTTTATTACTAGTTTGATATGAACTTACTTTATTTCAATGTTTCCATTTAATTATTAGTCCAGCTTATTTAGTGTGAGCCTGGTGTATTTTCGCAATTTCTTTAATGTTTGGTCAAATGTACGATAATTGAAAAAAGTTTAATATTTATTCAAATACTATCGCTGTACAATTACTACTTCCATACACGCACATATATATATGTCTCATGGCACATTTAAGTGGATTGTGCAGCAAACTGGTGTGCCACAACACGGCCTGTGAGAATCACTGGTCCATAGGTACATATTTATTGGTCTTATGCTTATATAGGTATGTATATAGGTGTGTCTGTAACAGGGTAGAAGCACTCTTAATTTTTACTATTATTTTATTACTAGTTTTATTCCATCTTATTATTGTTGCTTTTTATCCAAACACTCTGGCTCTATACACTCTTCATTATTAACTATTATTTTATTACTAGTTTTATTCCATCTTATTATTGTTGCTTTTTATCCCAACACTCTGGCGCTATACACTCTTCATTATTACTATTATTTTATTACTAGTTTTATTCCATCTTATTATTGTTGCTTTTTATCCCAACACTCTGGCTCTATACACTCTTCATTATGACTATTATTTTATTACTAGTTTTATTCCATCTTATTATTGTTGCTTTTTATCCCAACACTCTAGCTCTATACACTCTTCATTATTACTATTATTTTATTACTAGTTTTATTCCATCTTATTATTGTTGCTTTTTATCCCAACACTCTGGCTCTATACACTCTTCATTATTACTATTATTTTATTACTAGTTTTATTCCATCTTATTATTGTTGCTTTTTATCCCAACAGTCTGGCTCTATACACTCTTCATTATTACTATTATTTTATTACTAGTTTTATTCCATCTTATTATTGTTGCTTTTTATTCTAACACTCTGGCTCTATACACTCTTCATTATTACTATTATTTTATTGCTAGTTTTATTCCATCTTATTATTGTTGCTTTTTATCCCAACACTCTGGCTCTATACACTCTTCATTATTACTATTATTTTATTACTAGTTTTATTCCATCTTATTATTGTTGCTTTTTATCCCAACACTCTAGCTCTATACACTCTTCATTATTACTATTATTTTATTACTAGTTTTATTCCATCTTATTATTGTTGCTTTTTATTCTAACACTCTGGCTCTATACACTCTTCATTATGACTATTATTTTATTACTAGTTTTATTCCATCTTATTATTGTTGCTTTTTATCCCAACACTCTAGCTCTATACACTCTTCATTATTACTATTATTTTATTATTAGTTTTATTCCATCTTATTATTGTTGCTTTTTATCCCAACACTCTGGCTCTATACACTCTTCATTATTACTATTATTTTATTACTAGTTTTATTCCATCTTATTATTGTTGCTTTTTATCCCAACACTCTGGCTCTATACACTCTTCATTATTACTATTATTTTATTCCTAGTTTTATTCCATCTTATTATTGTTGCTTTTTATCCCAACAGTCTGGCTCTATACACTCTTCATTATTACTATTATTTTATTACTAGTTTTATTCAATCTTATTGTTGCTTTTTATCCCAACACTCTGGCTCTATACACTCTTCATTATTACTATTATTTTATTCCTAGTTTTATTCCATCTTATTATTGTTGCTTTTTTATCCCAACACTCTGGCTCTATACACTCTTCATTATTACTATTATTTTATTACTAGTTTTATTCCATCTTATTATTGTTGCTTTTTTTATCCCAACACTCTGGCTCTATACACTCTTCATTATTACTATTATTTTATTACTAGTTTTATTCCATCTTATTATTGTTGCTTTTTATCCCAACACTCTGGCTCTATACACTCTTCATTATTACTATTATTTTATTATTAGTTTTATACCATCTTATTATTGTTGCTTTTTATCCCAATTAGCTCTATACACTCTTCATTATTACTATTATTTTCTTACTAGTTTTATTCCATCTTATTATTGTTGCTTTTATTCTAACACTCTGGCTCTATACACTCTTCATTATTACTATTATTTTATTACTAGTTTTATTCCATCTTATTATTGTTGCTTTTTTCCCAACACTCTGGCTCTATACACTCTTCATTATTACTATTATTTTATTACTAGTTTTATTCCATCTTATTATTGTTGCTTTTTATCCCAACACTCTAGCTCTATACACTCTTCATTATTACTATTATTTTATTACTAGTTTTATTCCATCTTATTATTGTTGCTTTTTATCCCAACACTCTGGCTCTATACACTCTTCATTATTACTATTATTTTATTACTAGTTTTATTCCATCTTATTATTGTTGCTTTTTATCCCAAACACTCTAGCTCTATACACTCTTCATTATTACTATTATTTTCTTACTAGTTTTATTCCATCTTATTATTGTTGCTTTTTATCCCAACACTCTGGCTCTATACACTCTTCATTATTACTATTATTTTATTACTAGTTTTATTCCATCTTATTATTGTTGCTTTTTATCCCAAATACTCTGGCTCTATACACTCTTCATTATTACTATTATTTTATTACTAGTTTTATTCCATCTTATTATTGTTGCTTTTTATTCTAACACTCTGGCTCTATACACTCTTCATTATGACTATTATTTTTTATTACTAGTTTTATTCCATCTTATTATTGTTGCTTTTATCCCAACACTCTAGCTCTATACACTCTTCATTATTACTATTATTTTATTACTAGTTTTATTCCATCTTATTATTGTTGCTTTTTATCCCAACACTCTGGCTCTATACACTCTTCATTATTACTATTATTTTATTACTAGTTTTATTCAATCTTATTGTTGCTTTTTATCCCAACACTCTGGCTCTATACACTCTTCATTATTACTATTATTTTATTATTAGTTTTATTCCATCTTATTATTGTTGCTTTTTATCCCAACAGTCTGGCTCTATACACTCTTCATTATTACTATTATTTTATTACTAGTTTTATTCAATCTTATTGTTGCTTTTTATCCCAACACTCTGGCTCTATACACTCTTCATTATTACTATTATTTTATTCCTAGTTTTATTCCATCTTATTATTGTTGCTTTTTATCCCAACAGTCTGGCTCTATACACTCTTCATTATTACTATTATTTTATTCTAGTTTTATTCAATCTTATTGTTGCTTTTTATCCCAACACTCTGGCTCTATACACTCTTCATTATTACTATTATTTTATTCCTAGTTTTATTCCATCTTATTATTGTTGCTTTTTATCCCAACACTCTGGCTCTATACACTCTTCATTATGACTATTATTTTATTACTAGTTTTATTCCATCTTATTATTGTTGCTTTTTATCCCAACACTCTGGCTCTATACACTCTTCATTATTACTATTATTTTATTACTAGTTTTATTCCATCTTATTATTGTTGCTTTTTATCCCAACACTCTGGCTCTATACACTCTTCATTATGACTATTATTTTATTACTAGTTTTATTCCATCTTATTATTGTTGCTTTTTTATCCCAACACTCTGGCTCTATACACTCTTCATTATTACTATTATTTTATTACTAGTTTTATTCCATCTTATTATTGTTGCTTTTTATCCCAACACTCTGGCTCTATACACTCTTCATTATTACTATTATTTTATTATTAGTTTTATACCATCTTATTATTGTTGCTTTTTATCCCAACACTCTGGCTCTATACACTCTTCATTATTACTATTATTTTATTCCTAGTTTTATTCCATCTTATTATTGTTGCTTTTTATCCCAACAGTCTGGCTCTATACACTCTTCATTATTACTATTATTTTATTACTAGTTTTATTCAATCTTATTGTTGCTTTTTATCCCAACACTCTGGCTCTATACACTCTTCATTATTACTATTATTTTATTCCTAGTTTTATTCCATCTTATTATTGTTGCTTTTTATCCCAACACTCTGGCTCTATACACTCTTCATTATGACTATTATTTTATTACTAGTTTTATTCCATCTTATTATTGTTGCTTTTTATCCCAACACTCTGGCTCTATACACTCTTCATTATTACTATTATTTTATTACTAGTTTTATTCCATCTTATTATTGTTGCTTTTTTATCCCAACACTCTGGCTCTATACACTCTTCATTATGAGTATTATTTTATTACTAGTTTTATTCCATCTTATTATTGTTGCTTTTTATCCCAACACTCTGGCTCTATACACTCTTCATTATTACTATTATTTTATTACTAGTTTTATTCCATCTTATTATTGTTGCTTTTATCCCAACACTCTGGCTCTATACACTCTTCATTATTACTATTATTTTATTATTAGTTTTATACCATCTTATTATTGTTGCTTTTTTTATCCCAACACTCTAGCTCTATACACTCTTCATTATTACTATTATTTTATTACTAGTTTTATTCCATCTTATTATTGTTGCTTTTTTTATCCCAACACTCTGGCTCTATACACTCTTCATTATTACTATTATTTTATTACTAGTTTTATTCCATCTTATTATTGTTGCTTTTTATCCCAACACTCTGGCTCTATACACTCTTCATTATTACTATTATTTTATTACTAGTTTTATTCCATCTTATTGTTGCTTTTGATCCCAACAGTCTGGCTCTATACACTCTTCATTATTACTATTATTTTATTACTAGTTTTATTCCATCTTATTATTGTTGCTTTTTATCCCAACACTCTGGCTCTATACACTCTTCATTATTACTATTATTTTATTACTAGTTTTATTCCATCTTATTATTGTTGCTTTTTATCCCAACACTCTGGCTCTATACACTCTTCATTATTACTATTATTTTATTACTAGTTTTATTCCATCTTATTATTGTTGCTTTTTATCCCAACACTCTGGCTCTATACACTCTTCATTATTACTATTATTTTTATTACTAGTTTTATTCCATCTTATTATTGTTGCTTTTTTATCCCAACAGTCTGGCTCTATACACTCTTCATTATTACTATTATTTTATTATTAGTTTTATTCCATCTTATTATTGTTGCTTTTTATCCCAACTTTTACTCTGGCTCTATACACTCTTCATTATTACTATTATTTTATTACTAGTTTTATTCCATCTTATTATTGTTGCTTTTATCCCAACACTCTGGCTCTATACACTCTTCATTATTACTATTATTTTCTTACTAGTTTTATTCCATCTTATTATTGTTGTTTTTTTATCCCAACACTCTGGCTCTATACACTCTTCATTATTACTATTATTTTATTACTAGTTTTTATTCCATCTTATTATTGTTGCTTTTTATCCCAACAGTCTGGCTCTATACACTCTTCATTATTACTATTATTTTATTATTAGTTTTATTCCATCTTATTATTGTTGCTTTTTATCCCAACACTCTGGCTCTATACACTCTTCATTATTACTATTATTTTATTACTAGTTTTATTCCATCTTATTATTGTTGCTTTTTATCCCAACACTCTGGCTCTATACACTCTTCATTATTACTATTATTTTATTACTAGTTTTATTCCATCTTATTATTGTTGCTTTTTTATCCCAACACTCTGGCTCTATACACTCTTCATTATTACTATTATTTTATTACTAGTTTTATTCCATCTTATTATTGTTGCTTTTTATCCCAACACTCTGGCTCTATACACTCTTCATTATTACTATTATTTTATTACTAGTTTTATTCCATCTTATTATTGTTGCTTTTTATCCCAACACTCTGGCTCTATACACTCTTCATTATTACTATTATTTTATTACTAGTTTTATTCCATCTTATTATTGTTGCTTTTTATCCCAACACTCTGGCTATTATACACTCTTCATTATTACTATTATTTTATTACTAGTTTTATTCCATCTTATTATTGTTGCTTTTTTTTATCCCAACAGTCTGGCTCTATACACTCTTCATTATTACTATTATTTTATTATTAGTTTTATTCCATCTTATTATTGTTGCTTTTTTTATCCCAACACTCTGGCTCTATACACTCTTCATTATTACTATTATTTTATTACTAGTTTATTCCATCTTATTATTATTGCTTTTTATCCCAACAATCTGGCTCTATACACTCTTTATTATTACTATTATTTTATTATTAGTTTATTCCATCTTATTATTATTGCTTTTTATCCCAACACTCTGGCTCTATACACTCTTCATTATTACTATTATTTTATTACTAGTTTTATTCCATCTTATTATTGTTGCTTTTTATCCCAACACTCTGGCTCTATACACTCTTCATTATTACTATTATTTTATTACTAGTTTTATTCCATCTTATTATTGTTGCTTTTTATCCCAACACTCTGGCTCTATACACTCTTCATTATTACTATTATTTTATTACTAGTTTTATTCCATCTTATTATTGTTGCTTTTTTATCCCAACACTCTGGCTCTATACACTCTTCATTATTACTATTATTTTATTACTAGTTTTATTCCATCTTATTATTGTTGCTTTTTATCCCAACACTCTGGCTCTATACACTCTTCATTATTACTATTATTTTATTACTAGTTTTATTCCATCTTATTATTGTTGCTTTTTATCCCAAACACTCTGGCTCTATATTACTATTCATTATTACTATTATTTTTATTGTTAGTTTTATTCCATCTTATTATTATTACTATTATTTTATTTTTTTATCCCAACAGTCTGGCTCTCTGGCTCTATACACTCTTCATTATTACTATTATTTTATTACTAGTTTTATTCCATCTTATTATTGTTGCTTTTTTATCCCAACACTCTGGCTCTATACACTCTTCATTATTACTATTATTTTATTACTAGTTTTATTCCATCTTATTATTGTTGCTTTTTTATCCCAACACTCTGGCTCTATACACTCTTCATTATTACTATTATTTTATTACTAGTTTTATTCCATCTTATTATTGTTGCTTTTTTATCCCAACACTCTGGCTCTATACACTCTTCATTATTACTATTATTTTATTACTAGTTTTATTCCATCTTATTATTGCTTTTTATCCCAACACTCTGGCTCTATACACTCTTCATTATTACTATTATTTTATTATTAGTTTTATACACTCTTCATTATTACTATTATTTTTTCTAGTTTTATTCCATCTTATTATTGTTGCTTTTTATCCCAACACTCTGGCTCTATACACTCTTCATTATTACTATTATTTTATTACTAGTTTTATTCCATCTTATTATTGTTGCTTTTTTATCCTAACAGTCTATTATTTTCTATACACTCTTCATTATTACTATTATTTTATTATTAGTTTTATTCCATCTTATTATTGTTGCTTTTTTATCCCAAACACTCTGGCTCTATACACTCTTCATTATTACTATTATTTTATTACTAGTTTTATTCCATCTTATTATTGTTGCTTTTTATCCCGACACTCTGGCTCTATACACTCTTCATTATTACTATTACTTTATTACTAGTTTTATTCCATCTTATTATTGTTGTTTTTTTATCCCAACACTCTGGCTCTATACACTCTTCATTATTACTATTATTTTATTACTAGTTTTATTCCATCTTATTATTGTTGCTTTTTTATCCCAACACTCTGGCTCTATACACTCTTCATTATTACTATTATTTTATTATTAGTTTTATACCATCTTATTATTGTTGCTTTTTATCCCAACACTCTAGCTCTATACACTCTTCATTATTACTATTATTTTATTACTAGTTTTATTCCATCTTATTATTGTTGCTTTTTATCCCAACACTCTGGCTCTATACACTCTTCATTATTACTATTATTTTATTACTAGTTTTATTCCATCTTATTATTGTTGCTTTTTATCCCAACACTCTGGCTCTATACACTCTTCATTATTACTATTATTTTATTACTAGTTTTATTCCATCTAATTATTGTTGCTTTTTATCCCAACAGTCTGGCTCTACACACTCTTCATTATTACTATTATTTTATTACTAGTTTTATTCCATCTTATTATTGTTGCTTTTTATCCCAACACTCTGGCTCTATACACTCTTCATTATTACTATTATTTTATTACTAGTTTTATTCCATCTTATTATTGTTGCTTTTTATCCCAACACTCTGGCTCTATACACTCTTCATTATTACTATTATTTTATTACTAGTTTTATTCCATCTTATTATTGTTGCTTTTTATCCCAACACTCTGGCTCTATACACTCTTCATTATTACTATTATTTTATTACTAGTTTTATTCCATCTTATTATTGTTGCTTTTTTATCCCAACAGTCTGGCTCTATACACTCTTCATTATTACTATTATTTTTTATTAGTTTTATTCCATCTTATTATTGTTGCTTTTTATCCCAACACTCTGGCTCTATACACTCTTCATTATTACTATTATTTTATTACTAGTTTTATTCCATCTTATTATTGTTGCTTTTTATCCCAACACTCTGGCTCTATACACTCTTCATTATTACTATTATTTTCTTACTAGTTTTATTCCATCTTATTATTGTTGCTTTTTATCCCAACACTCTGGCTCTATACACTCTTCATTATTACTATTATTTTATTACTAGTTTTATTCCATCTTATTATTGTTGCTTTTTATCCCAACAGTCTGGCTCTATACACTCTTCATTATTACTATTATTTTATTATTAGTTTTATTCCATCTTATTATTGTTGCTTTTTATCCCAACACTCTGGCTCTATACACTCTTCATTATTACTATTATTTTATTACTAGTTTTATTCCATCTTATTATTGTTGCTTTTTATCCCAACACTCTGGCTCTATACACTCTTCATTATTACTATTATTTTCTTACTAGTTTTATTCCATCTTATTATTGTTGCTTTTTTTATCCCAACACTCTGGCTCTATACACTCTTCATTATTACTATTATTTTATTACTAGTTTTATTCCATCTTATTATTGTTGCTTTTTATCCCAACACTCTGGCTCTATACACTCTTCATTATTACTATTATTTTATTACTAGTTTTATTCCATCTTATTATTGTTGCTTTTTATCCCAACACTCTGGCTCTATACACTCTTCATTATTACTTTTATTTTATTACTAGTTTTATTCCATCTTATTATTTTTGCTTTTTATCCCAACACTCTGGCTCTATACACTCTTCATTATTACTATTATTTTATTACTAGTTTTATTCCATCTTATTATTGTTGCTTTTTATCCCAACAGTCTGGCTCTATACACTCTTCATTATTACTATTATTTTATTATTAGTTTTATTCCATCTTATTATTGTTGCTTTTTATCCCAACACTCTGGCTCTATACACTCTTCATTATTACTATTATTTTATTACTAGTTTTATTCCATCTTATTATTGTTGCTTTTTATCCCAACAGTCTGGCTCTATACACTCTTCATTATTATTATTATTTTATTATTAGTTTTATTCCATCTTATTATTGTTGCTTTTTATCCCAACACTCTGGCTCTATACACTCTTCATTATTATTATTATTTTATTATTAGTTTTATTCCATCTTATTATTGTTGCTTTTTATCCCAATACTCTGGCTCTATACACTCTTCATTATTATTATTATTTTATTATTAGTTTTATTCCATCTTATTATTGTTGCTTTTTTATCCCAACACTCTGGCTCTATACACTCTTCATTATTAGTATTATTTTATTACTAGTTTTATTCCATCTTATTATTGTTGCTTTTTATCCAACACTCTGGCTCTATACACTCTTCATTATTACTATTATTTTATTACTAGTTTTATTCCATCTTATTATTGTTGCTTTTTATCCCAACACTCTGGCTCTATACACTCTTCATTATTACTATTATTTTATTACTAGTTTTATTCCATCTTATTATTGTTGCTTTTTATCCCAACACTCTGGCTCTATACACTCTTCATTATTACTATTATTTTATTACTAGTTTTATTCCATCTTATTATTGTTGCTTTTTATCCCAACACTCTGGCTCTATACACTCTTCATTATTACTATTATTTTATTATTAGTTTTATTCCATCTTATTATTTTGCTATTTTTTATCCCAACACTCTGGCTCTATACACTCTTCATTATTACTATTATTTTATTACTAGTTTTATTCCATCTTATTATTGTTGCTTTTTATCCCAACACTCTGGCTCTATACACTCTTCATTATTACTATTATTTTATTATTAGTTTTATTCCATCTTATTATTGTTGCTTTTTATCCCAACACTCTGGCTCTATACACTCTTCATTATTACTATTATTTTATTACTAGTTTTATTCCATCTTATTATTGTTGCTTTTTATCCCAACACTCTGGCTCTATACACTCTTCATTATTACTATTATTTTATTATTAGTTTTATTCCATCTTATTATTGTTGCTTTTTATCCCAACACTCTGGCTCTATACACTCTTCATTATTACTATTATTTTATTATTAGTTTTATTCCATCTTATTATTGTTGCTTTTTTATCCCAACACTCTGGCTCTATACACTCTTCATTATTACTATTATTTTATTACTAGTTTTATTCCATCTTATTATTGTTGCTTTTTATCCCAACACTCTGGCTCTATACACTCTTCATTATTACTATTATTTTATTATTAGTTTTATTCCATCTTATTATTGTTGCTTTTTATCCCAACACTCTGGCTCTATACACTCTTCATTATTACTATTATTTTATTATTAGTTTTATTCCATCTTATTATTGTTGCTTTTTATCCCAACACTCTGGCTCTATACACTCTTCATTATTACTATTATTTTATTACAAGTTTTATTCCATCTTAAATATTGTTGCTTTTTTATCCCAAAACTCTGGCTCTATACACTCTTCATTATTACTATTATTTTATTACTAGTTTTATTCCATCTTATTATTGTTGCTTTTTTATCCCAACACTCTGGCTCTATACACTCTTCATTAATACTATTATTTTATTACTAGTTTTATTCCATCTTATTATTGTTGCTTTTTATCCCAACACTCTGGCTCTATACACTCTTCATTATTACTATTATTTTATTACTAGTTTTATTCCATCTTATTATTGTTGCTTTTTATCCCAACACTCTGGCTCTATACACTCTTCATTATTACTATTATTTTATTATTAGTTTTATTCCATCTTATTATTGTTGCTTTTTATCCCAACACTCTGGCTCTATACACTCTTCATTATTACTATTATTTTATTACTAGTTTTATTCCATCTTATAATTGTTGCTTTTTATCCCAACACTCTGGCTCTATACACTCTTCATTTTACTATTATTTTATTACTAGTTTTATTCCATCTTATTGTTGCTTTTTATCCCAACACTCTGGCTCTATACACTCTTCATTATTACTATTATTTTATTACTAGTTTTATTCCATCTTATTATTGTTGCTTTTTATCCCAACACTCTGGCTCTATACACTCTTCATTATTACTATTATTTTATTATTAGTTTTATTCCATCTTATTATTGTTGCTTTTTTATCCCAACACTCTGGCTCTATACACTCTTCATTATTACTATTATTTTATTACTAGTTTTATTCCATCTTATTATTGTTGCTTTTTATCCCAACACTCTGGCTCTATACACTCTTCATTATTACTATTATTTTATTACTAGTTTTATTCCATCTTATTATTGTTGCTTTTTATCCCAACACTCTGGCTCTATACACTCTTCATTATTACTATTATTTTATTACTAGTTTTATTCCATCTTATTATTGTTGCTTTTTTATCCCAACACTCTGGCTCTATACACTCTTCATTATTACTATTATTTTATTACTAGTTTTATTCCATCTTATTATTGTTGCTTTTTTATCCCAACACTCTGGCTCTATACACTCTTCATTATTACTATTATTTTATTACTAGTTTTATTCCATCTTATTATTGTTGCTTTTATCCCAACACTCTGGCTCTATACACTCTTCATTATTACTATTATTTTATTACTAGTTTTATTCCATCTTATTATTGTTGCTTTTTTTATCCCAACACTCTGGCTCTATACACTCTTCATTATTACTATTATTTTATTACTAGTTTTATTCCATCTTATTATTGTTGCTTTTTATCCCAACACTCTGGCTCTATACACTCTTCATTATTACTATTATTTTATTACTAGTTTTATTCCATCTTATTATTGTTGCTTTTTATCCCAACACTCTGGCTCTATACACTCTTCATTATTACTATTAT
The DNA here is from genome assembly GCA_903632075.3 of Acanthosepion pharaonis. NCBI lineage: Eukaryota > Metazoa > Mollusca > Cephalopoda > Sepiida > Sepiidae > Acanthosepion > Acanthosepion pharaonis. The sequence goes on from CAHIKZ030004049.1 coordinate 1,641,852, forward strand.
TTTATTACTAGTTTTATTCCATCTTATTATTGTTGCTTTTTATCCCAACACTCTGGCTCTATACACTCTTCATTATTACTATTATTTTATTACTAGTTTTTATTCCATCTTATTATTGTTGCTTTTTATCCCAACAGTCTGGCTCTATACACTCTTCATTATTACTATTATTTTATTACTAGTTTTATTCCATCTTATTATTGTTGCTTTTTATCCCAACACTCTGGCTCTATACACTTCTTCATTATTACTATTATTTTATTACTAGTTTTATTCCATCTTATTATTGTTGCTTTTATCCCAACACTCTGGCTCTATACACTCTTCATTATTACTATTATTTTATTACTAGTTTTATTCCATCTTATTATTGTTGCTTTTTATTCCAACACCCTGGCTCTATACACTCTTCATTATTACTATTATTTTATTACTAGTTTTATTCCATCTTATTATTGTTGCTTTTTATCCCAACACTCTGGCTCTATACACTCTTCATTATTACTATTATTTTATTACTAGTTTTATTCCATCTTATTATTGTTGCTTTTTTATCAACACTCTGGCTCTATACACTCTTCATTATTACTATTATTTTATTATTAGTTTTATTCCATCTTATTATTGTTGCTTTTTATCCCAACAGTCTGGCTCTATACACTCTTCATTATTACTATTATTTTATTATTAGTTTTATTCCATCTTATTATTGTTGCTTTTTATCCCAACACTCTGGCTCTATACACTCTTTCATTATTACTATTATTTTATTACTAGTTTTATTCCATCTTATTATTGTTGCTTTTTATCCCAACACTCTGGCTCTATACACTCTTCATTATTACTATTATTTTTATTACTAGTTTTATTCCATCTTATTATTGTTGCTTTTTATCCCAACACTCTGGCTCTATACACTCTTCATTATTACTATTATTTTATTACTAGTTTTATTCCATCTTATTATTGTTGCTTTTTATCCCAACACTCTGGCTCTTATTATTACTCTTCATTATTACTCTTCATTATTATTTTATTACTAGTTTTATTCCATCTTATTATTGTTGCTTTTTTATCCCAACACTCTGGCTCTATACACTCTTCATTATTACTATTATTTTATTACTAGTTTTATTCCATCTTATTATTGTTGCTTTTTTATCCCAACACTCTGGCTCTATACACTCTTCATTATTACTATTATTTTATTATTAGTTTTATTCCATCTTATTATTGTTGCTTTTTATCCCAACACTCTGGCTCTATACACTCTTCATTATTACTATTATTTTATTACTAGTTTTATTCCATCTTATTATTGTTGCTTTTTTATCCCAACACTCTGGCTCTATACACTCTTCATTATTACTATTATTTTATTACTAGTTTTATTCCATCTTATTATTGTTGCTTTTTATCCCAACACTCTGGCTCTATACACTCTTCATTATTACTATTATTTTATTACTAGTTTTATTCCATCTTATTATTGTTGCTTTTTATCCCAACACTCTGGCTCTATACACTCTTCATTATTACTATTATTTTATTACTAGTTTTATTCCATCTTATTATTGTTGCTTTTTATCCCAACACTCTGGCTCTATACACTCTTCATTATTACTATTATTTTATTACTAGTTTTATTCCATCTTATTATTGTTGCTTTTTTATCCCAACACTCTGGCTCTATACACTCTTCATTATTACTATTATTTTATTACTAGTTTTATTCCATCTTATTATTGTTGCTTTTTATCAACACTCTGGCTCTATACACTCTTCATTATTACTATTATTTTATTACTAGTTTTATTCCATCTTATTATTGTTGCTTTTTTATCCCAACACTCTGGCTCTATACACTCTTCATTATTACTATTATTTTATTACTAGTTTTATTCCATCTTATTATTGTTGCTTTTTTATCCCAACACTCTGGCTCTATACACTCTTCATTATTACTATTATTTTTATTACTAGTTTTATTCCATCTTATTATTGTTGCTTTTTATCCCAACAGTCTGGCTCTATACACTCTTCATTATTACTATTATTTTATTATTTTTTTTATTCCATCTTATTATTGTTGCTTTTTATCCCAACACTCTGGCTCTATACACTCTTCATTATTACTATTATTTTATTACTAGTTTTATTCCATCTTATTATTGTTGCTTTTTATCCCAACACTCTGGCTCTATACACTCTTCATTATTACTATTATTTTATTACTAGTTTTATTCCATCTTATTATTGTTGCTTTTTATCCCAACACTCTGGCTCTATACACTCTTCATTATTACTATTATTTTATTACTAGTTTTATTCCATCTTATTATTGTTGATTTTTTATCCCAACACTCTGGCTCTATACACTCTTCATTATTACTATTATTTTATTACTAGTTTTATTCCATCTTATTATTGTTATTTTTTTATCCCAACACTCTGGCTCTATACACTCTTCATTATTACTATTATTTTATTACTAGTTTTATTCCATCTTATTATTGTTGCTTTTTTATCCCAACACTCTGGCTCTATACACTCTTCATTATTACTATTATTTTTTATTACTAGTTTTATTCCATCTTATTATTGTTGCTTTTTTTATCCCAACACTCTGGCTCTATACACTCTTCATTATTACTATTATTTTATTACTAGTTTTATTCCATCTTATTATTGTTGCTTTTTATCCCAACACTCTGGCTCTATACACTCTTCATTATTACTATTATTTTATTACTAGTTTTATTCCATCTTATTATTGTTGCTTTTTATCCCAACACTCTGGCTCTATACATTTCTTCATTATTACTATTATTTTATTACTAGTTTTATTCCATCTTATTATTGTTGCTTTTTATCCCAACACTCTGGCTCTATACACTCTTCATTATTACTATTATTTTATTACTAGTTTTATTCCATCTTATTATTGTTGCTTTTTTATCCCAACACTCTGGCTCTATACACTCTTCATTATTACTATTATTTTATTACTAGTTTTATTCCATCTTATTATTGTTGCTTTTTATATCCCTAACACTCTTCATTGGCTATTATTTTATTACTAGTTTTATTCCATCTTATTACACACTCTGGCTCTTCATTCATTATGACTATTATTTTATTACTAGTTTTATTCCATCTTATTATTGTTGCTTTTTATCCCGACACTCTGGCTCTATACACTCTTCATTATTACTATTATTTTATTATTAGTTTTATTCCATCTTATTATAACATTTTATCTCAATAGTTTTTTTATATTGTAAGAATTTTTTTGAGATTATATAACTGGTGGACTAATATCTTTAAGCGTATGGAACTCGGTTTTCCAATTAACAATTCTAAGCCATTATCAAGTACACCAACAGCTATTTCCAAGCAGTCACTCATCTAGGTACTGTCCAGGCTCAACATTGCTGAACTTTGTTAATCTTAAATTTTTTTTTCTTTGAAGTAACAAAGTTTTAGTGATACAAGTCTTACTAATTAACACATAACTGGAGAGAGAGAAAAGGTGGATTCATGCCTTTCACATGGTATTTTAGCATAAGTGAATATAAACCCAACAGGAATTGCAACTCAGCTCTGAGATTAACAATTCTGAGCCATTATCCATTACACCACCTTCACAGCCAAACTTACAGCACCTGGTATTCCCAAGAAGTCACCCATTTATGGACTGACCAGGGCTGACTTTGCTTAACTTTGGTGATTGTATAGGATCTGGTGTTTCAATATGATGTGTCTGTAAGACCAGTATTTTTTTTTATACTTACTTTTATATATTAGTGAGCATATAAAAACACATTTGATATAGAGCCATCAGCATGGCTGATGCTAACCTCCAGGAAAGTGACTTATTGCACCTTCTCTGGGTCACATTCCCAGCTGAAATGAAGTGCAAAGATGATATTGAATTCATTGCTAGGTCAGCTGCTAAAAAAGTCATTTCACTGTGTCAAGCAAGACAATTTTTTTCTCCAGAACCTATCTTGCATATTTATAAGTCTACCATTTGTTCATGTTTAAAATATTGCTGCCACATATGGTCTGGTGCCTCTGCTATTTGCATTGTGCTCCTTCATGCGATCCAAAGAAGAATCAGCAATATTATTGGTCCTGATCTAGCATCTCAGCTTCATTCACTTTCCCCCTGTGTTAAGGTTGCCTCTCCATGCTTATTCTATGAAATACTTTCAGGGTAATTATTCAGATGATCTCTTCACCATGGTACCTAGACTTTTTGAATTTAAGTGTAGCACTAGACTGGCATCAAGATCTCATCAATTTACAGTTGAGCTGGCGAGATGTAGCCATAAATTCTATGCTAACAGTTTCTTTTCTCACACTTCTTTCTTGTGGAACTCACTTCTAACTCCATGCTTTCCAGCCATTTTTCATCTGCAAAAATGTAAATGCAATGTCAATCACTATCTACTGTCTTCCTGATTACTCTTTTCTCTTCATCCTCATTATTAATGTTTCTGTATCTAATTCTTCCACACCCTGTAACCACTTGTGTCTTAGTGAATTTACCGCCTTGTTTGGGGAACTCACTTTTGGCTCCATGATTTCCAGCCAACTTTAATCTGCAAAAATTTAAATGCAATGTCAATCATTATCTACTGTCTGCCTTATTACTCTCTCCTCTTTCCGCTCATCATTATGAATGTTTCTGTTCCTAATTTTTCCACATCCTGTAACCACTTGTGTCTTAATGGCTTTACTGCCTTGCAATGGGGTGGTACTGATTTAAAAAAAAAAATTGTAAAGGAAAAAAAGGAAGCTAAGTTTCAGTTCTTAAAAAAGAATTTTTGTTTCTTTCAGTTGCAACAGTTTGACACAGAATTAAATGCTTTTAAAGATCAGATCACTGAGTTTGACATCTCGTTTCCTCCAAGGTAAGTTATTGACTTTTTCTTCTTTTCTCATTTTTGCCCTACATTTCATTTTGTGTTTACCTTTAAAAAGCTAATAATTTACCATTGCTATAAGCTAACTCGGCCATTATCAGAGAAGTGGCAAGTTAATGAATGTGACAGTAACAAATGTAACAAATCTTGATATATTATCATCCAAGGACAAACTGCTATTTTTGAAAGCAGGGTCCATCAAATTGAGATGAAAGAAAAAATCAGCAAAGCATACAACAGAAGAAAAAGAAAAATATTAGCAGCAGTATTATCAAAAAAAGAAGTACTGTATCTATCTATCTATCTATCTATCTATCTATCTATCTATCTATCTATCTCTGTTCATATCTATCTATCTATCTGTCTATCTATCTATCTATCTATCTATCTATCTATCTATCTATCTATCTATCTATCTCTGTTCATACCTATCTCTGTTTTATATCTATCTATCTCACTATATCTCTGTTCATATCTATCTATCTATTCATCTATCTATCTCTGTTTATATCTATCTATCTATCTATCTATCTATCTATCTATCTATCTATCTCTGTTCATATCTATCTGTCTATTCATCTATCTATCTATCTCTGTTTATATCTATCTATCTATCTATCTATCTATCTATCTATCTATCTATCTCTGTTCATATCTATCTATCTATCTATCTATCTATCTATCTATCTATCTATCTCTGTTCATATCTATCTATCTATCTATCTATCTATCATGCCATATATACTTGTGTTTAAGATGACTTCATATGTAATGTTACACCTGAATTTTTTTGTGAAAAACTTGATTTTTTCTTATAGCTTGTGTATAATGTGACCCCAGTTTTTGAGCGTTATCAGTATTCCTATTGTAGTCAAATATTGCCTACTGGGCATCATCCTGGACATATTTTATAGCAAATAAATGGTTTTCATTCTTTTTTGTACAAAGCTACCCCAAAATGTCGATAAAAACCACTTACCACAAAATACCTGGTACAAAGGTTTAGATACTGTATTTTTGTCTTTGTTTATATCTGACGACGGAAGCTTCTTTACTCTGAGCCTACCTTCTATGTAGCCTAAGTTTCTTCCCTTTTATTGCTACATGAAAAATCTTCTGCCTTGTCAGTCATGGATTGAAAGAGACATGATTGCCCGAGTGTGTATCACGTATGGCACTTAACTGACACTGAATTGAAAGTTGTGTAAAACAAGGATATGCCTCCTCACCAGACTTATACAACCTATATGGTGAGGAGATTCTGAGGGAATTAGAAATCCTAAAAGGATTCATTATTACTGGCCACATTATTAACAATATAAGATACGCTGATGACACAGTGTTGATAGCAGTATTCTCAAATCCACAAGAAATTTTATAGCAGCTACCAAAGGAATGCGAGAAGCATTAAATGCCATATAAACAATAATTGCAAGAAGATAGAAGGGTGTTAACAAAAGAAAACAGCTCAACGTTGCAAATTACAAATTGGAGATAGCAAAATCTTTCAGTGTAAAAATTTAAATATCAGGAAGTGTTTTAACAGATGGTTAATAACAGTGAAATTTGCTTTCAAAAATTAAGTAATTTATTGAGCTGTTCCTTTTTTTTTTCTAAAAAAGCAAAATTGTTGAGTTTTTTTATGCAATATCAGTTCTTCTATATGGCATTTAATGCTGGAAGTCTCCTCACAGATGAAGAAAAGACTTGAAAGAATAGAAATGAGGTTACAGAAGGATGTTGAGAATACCATAGACTGAGCAAGTGCACTATTTACATTATTCTGACTATTGTCCTCATCTTTGTTGCCATATTTATTACAATGTTTTGGCCATTGTACACTCCGGCCTTCTTCAGGTGGTTGGAATGTCAAACTGAAGCCTTTATTTCGCTCACTGGGGTAGACTGTTCTAGTTCCACGTGCCATGTTTAATGGATGTCAGTTATCAGTTATCTCCTGTTAATTCCTCAAGGACACATGGCACAGTGGATAAAGGCATTAGTTAGATACAATGACAGGACCCAAAGAGGTGTGAGTTCAATACCCGTGTGGAGACCTTGGAGAGGGGAATTAACAGGAGATAACTAATAACTGACAGCCATTAAACATGGCACATGGAATTAGAACAGTCTCCACCAGTGAGCGAAATAAAGAGTTCAGTTCAACATTCCAACAACCTGAAGAAGGCCGGAGCGTAAAAACAGCCAAAATGTAATAAATATGGTGACAAAGATGAGGACAATAGTCCGAATAATATAAATAGTGTACATAATACCTCATCTCAGATATATAGACATATACTGAGCAAGTGAGTAATTGCAAAGTTTTACAGAAAATGGAAACAAAAAAGAAAACTTAGTTTTAATATCAGAAAGAGACAGAAGGAATTTCTAAGGCACATAATAAGGAAAGAGGGTTTGGAAAATTTGACACTCATATGACATATTGAAAGCAAGAGAAAGAGAAGAAAATGGCACATGGCCTACCCAACAAGCTTGTGCAAATGGTTGGCAGAATATGGATTAGGAGAGAGAGCAAGAAGACATTTTACTAAGCTACAAAGGCCAGGAAGTTGTGGAGAGCTATGATTGTCCACATCCTAAAGGGACACAGCACATAGAAGAATGAGCTTGTGTTGGCAGAATATGGATTAGGAGAGAGAGTAAGAAGACATTTTACTAAGAGCTTCAAAGGGCAGGAAGTTGTGGAGAGCCATGATCATTCACATCCTAAAGGGACACGGCACATAGAAGAATGAATTTGTGTTGGCAGAATAGGGATTAGGAAAGAGGAAAAGACAAACTTTACTAAGAACTACGAAGGAGAAGAAACCATAAGAGCCATGATCACTAACATCCTGAAGGAGCATGGATTCTGGAAGAAGAGAGCCTATATAGGTACAAGATACTTTCTATCTTACTTTCAAGTATAAACATCACTTGATAACATAGTGTCAGCAGTCCACAGCAGGAATATGGCCTCTTATCCCAATCAGCTTCCTGCATTCTATGTCAGGTTATTATTTACTGTCAGTGAGTCTGACTGTCTTTGCTAAGCAGATGACCAACTTGCTTTTCTATAGAAGAATCTATTTAACCTGTAGATGGGACACTAATCTCATATAAATGAATGCTGAAATTTTTTGTCTGACTCACTTCCTAAACTCTAATATCTTTTTGAAAGGCCTTTGTTGTGCTGTGATCTTTTCAACAAATGGGTGTTGAAAAAATGTCAGTCCAGTAAAGAAGGCCTTTCAAACTTGCCCTTGACCTTAAGTGGAACTCATGCATACAATCCATTATTAAAGGTGCAGGAAAAATAGTCAGTTCCCTGTACCGCTTCAGTAACTACTTGATTCCTTGTGTTACCCTTTACCTTTACAAGAGCCAGATCATGCCTAAAATGGGGTACTGTTAATATAACTGGGCAGGATATATGGATAACAAATTATTTTCCACCCTCCAATCTGCCTTTCACAGACATGATGTGGTGCTCTATCACTCCTTCCATGCAAAGTGCTCAGACAAACTAAATTCCTTGGTTCCACCTGGTCTAACCTTCACAGCCAGAGCTCACAATGCTATTCACATGGTAGCAAACTACCCATGTTCCCACAATATTTCATTGGTGAAAAGTAAGTTCCACTCAAACAGCTTCTTCCCATGAATTACTGCTCTATGGAACCAATTCCCTAGATGATGTTTCCACAACCACAACAATTTTAACCTGTTCAAGTCTAGGATTAAAGATAAACTACCTCTTACTCTGTAACCCTCTACCTCATGAACAGTAATTTGACCTTGCTAACCAGACGCTTCTTCTGCAGCTAAATGGCATAGCACGTCAAGCTATATGACGGTTCTGCATCAGATACAGTTTTGATTTCTGTCGGAGGACGAATATTTTATATGAAAATTTCTCGGATATTCAGGCCTGTATATTTATATTATTATTATAAACAGAGAATTTACTTAAATATTTGTATCTATAAAAAGAATGTATAAACAATAATTATATTAAGATAATTATTGGACTTAGTACACTTCATTATATATATATATATATATATCATTTCTGACCACTACTCCATTAGGAGCCATTTAGACACCCACAAAATTACCAGACTCTATCTGAAACATGCTAGTAGAAAATACAAACATAATAATCTCATCCACATGTAAAAAAAAAAGATTAAAAATTATGGAAGCCTTAATAATAGAAAAGAAAAGGCTAACACTCAATAATATTAACTACGAACATGGCCACAATGTGCTGACTGTGTTCGGAAAATAAAACATCGCTATAAATCTAGATAGATACAAACAACCCATATGCCCACTTAAAAAGCAAAAATAAAATCCTTCTTGATAATGGCTAAAAGTATAGCCGACAATGCTCAGAATTATAGAACATTTGGACAATTTCTACACACTCTGTATCTCGAACACAAGAAAAATTAAATAAAATGCTTAATCATAGTATCTTGTCTGTTGTTTTTATGAAACATGCATAAATGAAGGATTGCTGCTTAGATACAAAATATATATATATATATATATATATATTTGGTTGGATTGAAGTGAGTTTGTGACCCTGGGTTTCACACTTTTGTGATCATCAGACAAACTGATTAATCTTTTTAAAAATTTGGGTTTATGTAGATTGTGTGTATTGGTGTTATTATGGGAGTGGGGGGGGATCGACATCATGATGTCACTCATGCTAACGCATATGTCAAATCCCATACTATCCGCATATGTTTATATCTGTATGAGCCCTGGCGGATGAGCGAGTGTGTATGTGTGTCTGCGTACCTCATCGGGTGTACGGACATGCATCTATGCTTTTAATAATAAGATATATATATATATATATATATATATATATATATATATATATATATATATATAAATATATTATATAATTTATATAAACTAAAATAAATCCTAGAGCAGGGAAAACCTACCTAGGTTTCATCTAAATGGATCTTCAGGGTAAGCTGCAAGGTAGGTTGTTCCTGGCTCTTTAGGATAATTTTAGTTATTTCGTCTCTACTTAGCGTATTGAACACTCTACATTTTAGTCTTACTACTCGCTTGGGATTTTTTTTCTTTGGACTAAAAACTTAAGGCACTGGACGATTTATTTCACCCTGTTCGGATGTTTTTAGTTCTTTCTTTTTTATTATTTCCAATTTTTTCCTTGGTTACTGATTTGTTTTGACATATCTACAAGTTGACCTATCCAAGGTTCTTTTCAAATGAGTATTACTATTAGTATATATATATATATATATATATATATATATATATATATATATATATATTATTTTCTTTCTATCTATCTGTCTATGCCAGTTCATTATCTATCTGTCTATCTTAGTTCATTATCTATGTCAATTCATCTATCTATCTATCTATCTATCTATCTATCTATCTATCTATCTATCTATCTATCTATCTATCTCTTCTATGTATGTATGTGTGTATGTCAGTTCATTATCTATATGTCTATCTTAGTTCATGATCTATGTCAATTCATCTATCTATCTATCTCTTCTATGTATGTGTGTATGTCAGTTCATTGTCTATCTATCTATATATATATATACATATATATATGTGTGTGTGTGTGTATATATATATATATATATATATATATATATATATATATATATATATCTGTGTTTGAGAATGTGAAGAGTAAGTGCATAGTTTTGGATCAATATTGATAATTATTGATGTTCTGGCGAGCAATTAATTGAGTATTTGATGAATTGATTTGCAAATTTTAATTAATTAATTAATTAATGAGTTTCCAATGTGAAAAAATGATTTCCTTGACTAACAGTGAGAGTCTCTTTGAAGATGAACATTTTGAAAGGTTGCCGCAAAAAAATAAAGGAATAGGGTTTCCTAGTGGCGATATTGGGACCACTAAGGGGTTGGAGGCAAATTCAGGGCATGTAAATGCCCAAAGTGGGAGTGAAATAGCGATGAGGAAAGCTTTGAGTGAGAGGGAGAGAGACAGCAGAGAGATTAATAATATTTGATGGGAAGAGAAAGAACGTAGGATGAAAATAGGGAGATTGAAGCTAATGAATGCCTGCAAACAGCAAAAATGAAAAAAATAGTCAACATTCATGAAGGAAAGAGAATATTTGCAAGGTATAATTTGAAACATTTAAGATATTAGCTTTTTTATATTAAGGCTCGAGAGCTACTCAAGGTAGGGGGTTATTTTGAAGATGAATGCCTTCAAGGGTTTCTGCAAGGAAATAAAGGAGCAGGGTTTTTTTTAGTGGTGATGTTGGGACTAGTAAGGTGTTGAAGGGTTAGAGTCAAGTTCAGGGCATCTAAATGACTAAAGGGGAGAGTGAAATAGGGTGTCAGGAAAGCTTTGAGTGAGTCAGTGGCAGATAGAAAGAGTGTAGGATGTGGAAGTGAAAACGAGGCAGCAGAGAGATTGGTAACGTATAATTGTTATGGGATCTTACCCATAATAATAATAATGGACTATTCCATACTTAATAAATACTGCACCTCAGGAGTAGACAAGGAGTCAGTCATTCAAGTCGATCTCAGTCGACCGGCTGATCGGTTGAACTCTCTGCCTTCGGGCGGGGAGGAACCCGAAGGAGGCTACGCCAAAGGGCAGAGTCTCTTTCAGGGAGGTAATCCGACCCTGAACCCGTTTATACGGGTTCAATGGGCATATTTTTGGCTGAGCCCACAGGCTTGGAGATCCTATGTTAAAAAGGCCTTGTGCCACATGACGCCCTTGTGGGGGGTGGTGACTGAATATCATCAGTAGTTCACTTCTGAACCGACTGTTCGGTTGAACTCTCTGCCTTCGGGCAGGGAGGAACCCGAACGAGGCTACGCCGAGGGGCGGAGTCTCGCTCGGGAAGTTAAACCGGCCATGAGCCCGTTTTTACGGGTTCAATGGGCATATATTTGGGCCAAGCCCACGTGCTCGGAGAACCCACAATAAATAACCGACCTTGTGTCACATGCTGCCCCAGTGTGGAGTGGGTGATGAATATCATCAGTAGTTCAAGTCGAGTCAAGAGTCAAGTCAGAGGCAGTCCAAAACAGAGTCGCGTTCAGACAATTACTGCAAGACATTGGAATAGTGATACTGGTCGAGACTACATTGTTCTCTCTACTACACCTGACTGTACGTACTAACACTTTCTACTTCTCTGTATATATTCCTGTTTGTAATATATCTGTGTTATTCCATACCTGTGTTCGAGTTCTTCTTTATTGGTTCTACCTTGGACTATCACCGTGGCACAAGGAACCGGACCATAACAATAATAAGGAGAGAAAGAATGTGGAATTAAAATGGAGGTTTGCATCTCATGAATGCCTATGAACTGCAATAATAAAAACAAAAGTGAACATTCATGGAGGATAAAGAATATTTGGGAGGCATAAATTGGAACATTTAAGACCATTTTTATACATTAAGGCACGAGAGCTACTCAAGGTAGAGGGTTATTTTGAAGATGAATGCCTTGAAGGGTTGCTGCAAGGAAATAAAGGAGCAGGGTTTTCTACTAGTGATGTTGGGACATGTAAGGTTTTGGAGGACTTCAGAGCATCTAAATGACTAAACGGAGAGTGAAATAGGGTTTTAGGAAAGCTTCAAGTGAGAGTCAGTGGCAGATAGAAAGAGTGTAGGATGTGGAAGTGAAAACAAGACAACAGAGAGATTGGTAATGTATAATATAGAGAGAAAGAATGTGGAATTAAAATGGAGGTTTGCATCTCATGAATGTCTATGAACTGCAATAATAAAAAAAAAGTGAACATTCATGGAGGTTAAAGAATATTTGGGAGGCATAAAATGGAACATTTAAGAGATTTTTTATACATTAAGGCACGAGAGCTACTCAAGGTAGAGGGTTACTGCTAAAATTGTTACAATGAATGAGTTATATGATATGAATGCAAGTAGAGGTGGTAGGAAGTGAAGAACGTTACGCTTTCTTGGCCATACGTTTTCCACTGACCTTAAGTCGAGGGACTACATCGAATCAATAGCTGCCTCTACTGCAAGGAAATTTGGGCCACTGTGTCATGCAAGAAAATTGTTCTTGTCTGAGTCCATCTTGCACATTTACAAATCTACCATTCTCCGTGTGTTGCATACCATTGCCATATCTGGTCTTGTGCTCCTGCTTTACATCTTGAGATTCTTGACAAAATCCAAAGAAAGATCTGTAGTGTAATTAATCCTGAACAGGCATCTTTACTTCATTTACTTTCTCACCGACATGATGTGGCTTCCCTCTATCTTTTCTACAAATATTTTCATGGCAACTCCTCTGAAGAGCTTTTTTTTCCTGGTACCCCAACTACATGAATTTAAATGTGCTACTAGATTGGCATCTAGGTCCCACCCTTTTTCCTTTGAAAATGCAACCACCACTTCTCCTCCAACAGTTTCTTTTCTCACACTTCCCACCTGTGGAACCTTCTTCCATTTCCTTGCTTCCCTGGCAACTAAAATCTTCAAAGATTTAAATGCAATATCGATCACCATCTTCTGTTTTCTTGAATCCGTTCATCTTTTTGTCCTTTCCTCAATCCTCCCTATTCTCAGTCTTCTTTTTCACTTTCACTCCCTGTAATCCCCTGTGTGCTAGTGGCATTATCACCTTGCTTGGTGGTGAAATGATTATAAAAATGAATAAGGAGAATAGATAATAGATCCTTGACTTTCTGAGCTAAGAACTGCCGTACCACATACACAGAATCAAGTCATTTTCATTCCCTTTGTATTCCATTGGTAAGGAGGAAGTTTAGCTCACAGCATCTTTCCTGGAACTGTTACATTTTGGAACAGACTCCCAATAGAATGCTCCTCTGATCACTACAATGTTAAGTTTTTCAATCCTAGTGTCAACCATCATGTATCTGATGTGTCTCCATAATCTGTCCCCTTGTACACCCTTAAAAGAACCTCATTCAGTAAAGCTCTGTCTTGAGTGGTTCATGAGGCTTGTATTGGGTGAACAGTAGCATAAAAAAATCTTAAGGCACCTGAGAATAGCAATGGATGACCATTAGAAATTAAACAAAGTATTAAAAGTTTGTAATGTTCCAAGGCACAGTGGAGTAATGGATACTGGCTCAGATTGAGGAAGTGGAGAGCCGAGTTTGAGTTCTAGTCGAAACCATTACATTCACTTATATGCTAATACCCTTGGGAAAGGTATGAATCCTCTTCTTCTCCCCCAGCTATGGCTAAATAGCAGGACAGACCAGGTTCTATAGCCTTGGATGGCAACTAAGCGTGTATCACGCATGGCACATAACTAACTGAATGGATAGCGGCTTGGATTGAGGAATCGGAGAGCCGAGTTCGAATTCCACTCGAATCCATTACATTCACTTACGTGCTAATACCATTGGGAAAAATATAGATTTAAGGTATGCTATATTTACAAATTAGGAGGCATCGTGGTGGAGTAATGGATAGCAGCTCAGATTGAGGAATCAGAGAGCCAAGTTCGAATTCCACGTGCTAATCCCCTTGGGAAAGGGATGAATCCTCTTCTTCTCCCCCAGCAATTGGTAAATAGCAGGACAGAACAGGTTCTATAGCCTTGGATGGCAAATGGTCTACTGCAAAAAGAAATGGCAACCTACTGAGGGGAAAAAAATCTGCCTCGTCAGTCATGTATCAAAAAATACATGATCACTTATGTGTGTATCATGCATGGAACATAACTGACTGACTGAATGTTCCAAGAATCCTCCACATGGGTGCCTTTTTTGCAAAGTAGTCGTTCTTGGAAGAAAAGCTCCCTGAATGAGTAATATATTGCAACTGGGCTCAAATAAGGCAGCAAACACATATATAACAATATATAAATATCTTTATTGTTTGAGTTGGGGGGAATGGGTAGAGAATGGAAGAATCAAAGAGTTTAGGATTTTGCACACAAGAATTGTCAGAGACAAATCTTCAGTGAACCTCTAGCCAGCTTGTCTGTCCAGATCAAGAATCGGACCAGTTATATAACATTTGGACACCTACACAACTTCATGTGGTCATGACTGCTTCCAGTATGACACCTACGCAACTTTGTGTAGCGACACCTCTCTCAGCATAAGCACACACAAGCATGCATTTCCTTCCGCTCAGGACATCTGTGTGTCCTGTTTATTCAAGGCTTGGGACACCAGTACATTCTGTTTATTTTAGCCACTGGATGCATTTCTTGTTTATGCTATCACCAGTTCCAATTTCTGCTCACACGCTGATGCAGTGGAAGTAAGGCCAAAAGTCTTTCCTCAATCAATATCCATAACAAATGAAGACTAGGAAGAGAGGGAGAGTATAAAATGGGGAAGAAAGATGAAAGATAATAGTAGTGAGAATGTAAATAAGTAGAAAGAGAGGGTAAAAATGGAGAGTGTAAGAAGGTAATAGTGAGGTTCTAAACAAGTAAAAAGAAGTAGAGAAAGCTGAAAGGGGGAATGAGGTGGTTAGTGTAAAACAATATTAAGGTGGGTGTAAATTAAAAGACTGAAGATAAAACCAGCTATAAAGGTATACTGAAAGAAAAATAGATAATGTAAAAGCGAGTAAGGTGGAGGGTGTAAAACAATAGTAGTGAGAGTGTGAAGACATGACAAAAGTGGAAGAGGGAATAAGGTATGGGTGTAAAACAAAGAGTAATGGAGGTGTAAATAAAGAAGTGTAAAGATGGAATATGGTGGAGGGTGTAAAACAACAGAAATGAGGGTGTTAATAAAGAGAAATGGCGGAAGAGGAAAGATTGAATATGGTGGAGGGTGCAAAACAGTAATGAAGGTGTAAATAAAGATGGAATAAGGCGGAGGGTGTAAAACAACAGAATTGAGGGTGTTAATAGAAAGAAGTGGAAGAAAAGATTAAATATGGTGGAGGGTGTAAAACATAGTAATGGAGGTGTAAATAAAGATGGAATAAGGTGGAGGGTGTAAAACAACAGAAATGAGGATGTTAATAAAAAGAAGTGGAGGAAGAGAAAAGAGGGAATAAGGTATGGGTGTAAACTTACAGTAATGAAGGTGTAAATGACAAGAATTGGAGAAAGTGAAAAAAGGATATAAGGTGGTGTAAAAAATACTACTGAGGGTGTAAATAAAGAGAAGCAGACAGAGGGAATAAGATGGTATATGTAAAACAACAACAGTAATGAGGGTTTAAATAGGAAGAAGCTGAATGAGGGAATATGGTATGGGTATTAAACAGCAGCATTGAGGGTGCATATAAAGAGAAGTGTAGGATGTGTAAGAAGAAATAATGTGGCAGGTTAGATAACAATAGTACTGTGGGTGTAAATAAAGAAAAGTGACAAAAGTGTAACAGAGAGAATAAGGTGGGGGTGTATAAAATAATAAAGGAAAACAGAAACGGGCAGATTTTGATCTAAAGAGAAAGACTGAGAGAGTGCAAAAAATATTAGTGGACAAGTGCGGCAAGAAGCAATAAAGGGAAAGGACTGAAAGCAGTAAATACTAAAAGGAAAATAAATACTAGTAGGAAAGAGCGTCCACTTGAAAGGAACCAAACGGAGAAAGAGGAGAACAAATTGAGAATAGGTTTCCTGAACAGAGAGGAAGGAAAACAAAATAATCATTCATTTATATACCAATTAAAAAATATTGATAAATGTTGGCCAGCAGAAACGGTTTCATGTCCTGATTTAATTAACAATGTTAATTATTTGAGAGCCAATTAACTTTTGCCTACAAAGGCACGGCTTTGGAAGGGCATATATTTGAAATAATAAAATTAGAAGTTCCTGTCCTTTGTACCACTTCTGGTTCCTCTCCACCCAGGAAATTAATTCATTCATCTAAACATCACCAAAGACGCCATCTACATTGTATTTTTAATTAGTCGTATACTATCTCTTTTGGAGTACATGCTGACTATCATGTTCAACAATTGTCGTTAGTACTGATTATTAATGACAAATAGTAACTTCAGTATGAGTCTATTTTCCAGGGTAAATACTGGATATTTATACTTGCTTATCCAACTTGTTCCAAGTTTAAATTATTATCTACATGTAACTGTTTTCCCAGATCAGTGATTAACAGTGGCTTCAAGTGAATGAATTCTCCAAGCAGGGCCAGTGCATATTATCCCCAAACCCTTTGACCCTGCAAATCAAATTATAGGCCCCAGGCAGTGCTTTGTGACCTTCTCTATGTTATCAACATTTGCTTTTTGCTATCTATATTTATATATGTTAAAAATTAAACTGACCAAAACAAAAAAAAATTAAAAAATTTTTGCATATTTTGACGTCATTCTTTTTTTTCGTCCAAATCCGTGAATTTGTTTTATTCATGCTAAGTCTTGAAAATATACTGTAGTGAAAGAGATAATCATTTACCCCGAAAAAAAAGTTTGTGTTCTGTGTGCAATTTGCTGAAGAAAAATGACCAAAAAGTAGTTAGCAAAAATCTACTTCAATGACTAGAATCTACGCTAATGTTCTCCCCTTCCCTGAATGCTGTGACCAATCAGAAAAATCTCTCAATGAACCAAAGCCGTTGTTTTTCGCTTATAAAGGCAGAAGATTTTCTAAGCTGGCGGCTGAACACGCATTTTTGCTCGTGAGAAGTGAAGGTTGGACGTGTGACCCCATTTTGTTGTTTCTACTTTGCTTGTTAGACTGTTACGACAGACTATCGTCTGAACTATGATTTGCCTACAAGTGTTGCAGTCGAGAAACAGAAGAAATCTATTGCAGTTGCTACTATAAGTTGACAGTTTTTTCTTTTCAACAACATATATATAAATAAAAAGAAAGAACAGCAAGATATATAATCCAGTGTTACTCTTGTTACAGCAAGATATATAATCCAGTGTTACTCTTGTTACAGCAAGATATATAATCCGGTGTTTCTCCAAAATTCGCTTGAGGATGAAATGGAACTAATGTCTTTGAGTTAATCACAAAATTAAATTCGGGGCTTTTAGCTTCCATTTTTGAAACATGGTTAGAACTGTGTAAATAAAAAAACATATTTTTTAAATCAATTAAAAAAATATATATATTATAAATATATATATATATATATATATAAAGAGACTATATTTTTGTGTTAAAATTATTCAACATTTCAACAAGAAATCTCAAATGTTAAAATTGCTGCAAAACTGTTATGAATTAATTATCAGTCCTACTAATTTGTATTTAGATACATTGTATTTATTTTCAGTTTTTCTTGTTGGTTCAATCTACATTGCATATGATCCATTATGAAGAAGAGACATTTGTATTTTAAATGAATACCACCAACAGAAACAAAGAAACTCCCAGGTTTGTATTTCACCAGGGTCCTATTTGTCTGAACTGTTATGTAATTATTTACAATATAGAAACATTGTAACTATTGTCCAGTCTTCCTGTACCAGAATGTTTTGGCAGTGAATTCTTTGACTGGAATTTCTTTCTAACTGAAACAGATGATGGCCCATGGGATAAAAAGAGACTTGAGCAGTGAACAAAAGAAAGTTAAAAAGAAAACTGAGAGCTGAAACAGGTGGAGCTAGAACAATATCAGTCCTAATATAGGGTTCAGGCAAAGAACCTGAACAACTTTTCACAGACAATGATGATGAGGACAAAGTCTGAAAGTGTAAAGAACTGCAGAATGAAACAGAAATGATCTTTGGTGATTCTGAAGAATGATTCTTAGAGAAGAAGAATTTTGATTAAATTCCAATGGTCTAAACAAATGACAAGTTTGTTTTTAAAAAAATGGATATAAAAGGGAAGTAAAATAAAAACTTATAAGTTAACAGAAAAAAGTAAAAAAAGAATGTTGAAATATCTCTATCACAAACCCAAAAAAAATAACAAAAAATCTTTTTTTCCATAAAAAATTGCAAAATCTGAAAGCAAAAGCCTTCGAAAAGGAAAAATAATAACCTGTTTGGTGACATAGAAAGGAAACAGATAATGGGTCAGCTTCAGGGTTTTGATGGATAATGCTTTGTGAATTATAATATTGATAAAAACACAACAATGATATTTTATTTAGTTTGACATGAAATTTATGTATGTATAAACTTAGGAAAACCTAATTATTTTGGATGGACTCATTAGGCAATGTCAAGTTGGAGAAGAGATTTGGTTCAAAGATCTGAAGTTATATGGCAGTGTTATAAAACATGGGCACTTGAACTGATGAGGTGTGAACTGTTATGTAAGTCAGTCCCTATATGATGGCCGTGCTGCTCTAGTGAAGAAGAGAAACGAAGAAAGAGAGCAACTGTTAACAAATCAGTCATTATTGGGCAGTGAATGCTAGAAACTAGAACACTTGAAAAAAGAGAAAATAAAAAAAAAAATTATGAAGAAAAAGACAGAAATTGTGGAGAGCCATAAAGTGAATTGGACATCCTCACAGAAAAAGAAATAACACAAGAGAAGATGAATGAACTGTTATAAAATGGATAGTTGGACAATGTTCACAGATGGAAAAGAGATTAACAGAAAAAACAAAATTTATTAAGTAATATCAGTCACAAAAGACCAGGAAATGGAGAGGCCATGATCACATCTATATCCTGAAAGGGCATAGAATATGAAACAACAGAAACAAAGGAGTGAACTCTAATCAACGACAATCTCTTCACAGATGAAGAAAACATTATACTGAACTGTTATATAATATCAAATGCTCTCCTTTCAGAAAAACAATATGGTTCCCATTTCTTCAGGTCTACCACTGAATGTGCTAATGGACTATCACTGAGAAAAAAAATGGACTGAACTTTTACATAACATCAGTCAAGAGACAGTTGTGGTTTCAGATGAAGGGACACAACAGAAAGAAGAAAAGAGAGCTGAACTGGAAAATTTGATGAATCTGGACAATGACAGATTGAGAGACTTAAAAAAAAGAATTAATGAACAGTCCTCCTATATTGGAGTAAATGGATGGTGGAGCAAAGATGAAGAGATAATTAAAAGAAACAAAGAAAAAAATTGTTATGTTATCAGATCCTACACAAAAGGACACTTCACAGATGAAGAAGATTATTTAACATCAGGAAGAAAGCTGAACTGTTATGTTGGAAGTTTCCTATATGGCAGTGAAGTTGGACATATAATGAGGAAAGAGAAACAAAGAAAAGAGAGCTGAAAATTTATAATATCAGTCCTCATAGGACAGAATGAAATGGGATAGAAGAAAATAACATAGCCCTCCTATATAAGATCTTTTTAGACGGAAATGTTTCAGAAGAATTCATGTGCCAAAAATAAATATGAAAATTTAAAAAAAAAATTATTTAAAATATTATGCTTGGAGAGACAAAACAATACACAACCTGTTTGAGTGAGTTTAAGGAAACAGATAATAAATAGTTATAAATAATTTTATTTTGACTGATTTTATCATGATATTTTTTGGATGGATAAGGCCAAGTTATTTATAAAACATATTAAGACTAGTAGTATGGCCGTGGTTTTAGTGGAAGCAAGTTAAATATAGAAAAAATAAAACCATTAACAAAAAAAAGAATTTGAGGAGAAATAAATACATCCCAAAAAAGACTTTATCCTTATACTAGCTAAAAAAGACAAAATTTATTAAGGCTGTGGAGAAAACTAGAATATGGTCCCGCCAGATTCAAACATTATACTTCAAATGCTCTGTATCAAAAAACAAACTTTTGTTTTTTTTTAAATCATTTTACCCCTTGGAAATTTGATACTCAAGACAAAGGGTAAAAAAATGCCACGAGTAAATGGAGGTGGTTATTAAAGGAAAATTTATTAAGAGCTACAAAAAGGAGAATATTTAAAAGGAAGAAAAGAAACTAGGAATAGGGAGGAAAATTGAGGAAAATGAAATGGGATAGAAGAAAATAAAAAGATGAAACAGGAATGCCACTATATTTAAAAATATTAGGGGGTATAAATAGTTATAAATAAGGGGTGCATTAAACCATAAGAGATTAAGACTGGAGCACTAAATATAGAAAAATAAAACCATTGCGAATTTGAGGAGAAATAAATTTACTTTATCCTTATACTAGCTCAGTTTGTGGGTGGAGAAAAGGAGCTGGAATGCAAAAACAAACTTTTAGTTTTTTTTAATCATTTTACCCCAAGCAAAGTAAGGGAGTTTACAGGGGTTAAGGGAGAGAATAAAAAGAGAAGACTGAGAATAGGGAGGATTGAGGAAAGACAAAAGACAAAAGATGAAAGGGGTGAAAATGAGAAGACTGAGACTAGGATTGAGAAAGGACAAAAAGAGGAAAGGGGGTTACGCAGGGGGGTTACAGGGGTGAAAATGAAAGAGAAGACTGAGAATAGGGAGGATTGAGGAAAGAAAGAGGAAAGGAATGGAGGTGGATTGAAAATGAAAGGACAAAAGATGAAAGGACAAAAGATGAAAGGGAATGCCACAGGGGGGTTTAAAGGGGAAAAATGAAAGAGAAGAGTGAGAATAGGGGGGATTGAGGAAAGGACAAAAGATGAAAGGGAATGCCACTAGTATAAGGGGTTGAAAGTGAAGACTGAGAATAGAGAGGATTGATGAAAGGACAAAAGATGAACAGGATTCAAGAAAATAGAAGATGGCGATTAATGTTGCATTTAAATTTTTGAAAATTTTAGTTATCAGGGGAGCAAAAAAACAGAAGGGAGTTCCACAGAAAACAAACTGTAGGAGTAGAAGTGGTGGTTGCATTTAACTATTTCAACAGTAAAAGTGTCAGACGTAGATGACAATCTAGTGGCACACTCAAATTCATGCAGTCAGGGCACCAGAGAAAAAACACGTCCAAGAAATTGTGATGAAAATATTTGTAGAAAAGATAAATAGAAGCCATGTCATATCGGTGAGAAAGTAACTGAAGTCGAGATGCCAGGTCAGGATCGATTACATTGCAGATCCTTCTTTGCATTTTGTAAAGTACTTCAAGATGAACAGCAGGAGCACCAGACCAGGTATAGCAGCGGTATTCAATGCATGGTGAATAGTAGATTTGTAAATGTGCAAGATTGACTCTGACAAGAAAAACCTTCTCGCACAACACAGTGATGCTTGCCAGATCACACATAAATAAACGGAAGAATAATAAAGATAAACCTTCTTTTACGGTGGAAAAAAGTAGAAGAAACAATTAAAAAATGTGTAGCACTAAATATAGAAAAATAAAACCATTGCTAATTTGAGGAGAAATAAATTTACTTTATCCTTGTAATTGCTCAGGTTGTGGGTGGGGGGTGGAACTGACTGGTCACATTCAATGCCTCCAAAAACAAACTTTCTTTTTTAATCATTTCATCCCCAAGCAAAGTGGGAAAGCCACTAGTACGCAGGGGGTTACAGCTAGTGAGAGTGAAATAGAAGACTGAGAATAGGGAGGATTGAGGACAGCATTCAAGAAGATAGAAGATGGCGATTAATGTTGCATCTAGATTTTTGAAAGTTTTATTTATCAGGGAAGAAAGGAAACGGAAGTGAGTTCCACAGGCAGGAAGTGCAAGAAAAGAAACTGTTGGAGTAGAAGTGGCAGTTGCATTTAACTATTTCAACAGTAAAAGGGTGGGACCTAAATGCCAATCTAGTAGCACATTTAAATTATACAGTCAGGGCACCAGGGATAAAAGCTCATCTAAGCAATTGTCATGAAAATATTTGTAGAAAAAGTAAAGGGAAGCCACATCACATCAGTGAGAAAGTAACTGAAGTCAAGATGCCAGGTCAGGATTGATTACATTGCAGATCCTTCTTTGCATTTTGCGAAGAACAAGATGAATAGCAGGAGCAACAGACCAGGTATTCAATGCATGGCAAATAGTAGATTTGTAAATGTGCAAGATCAACTCTGATGAGAAAAATTTTCTAGCACGATACCATGATCCAACTTTCCTTGCAGTAGATACAGCTATTGATAGAGGCGTTCCATCATCACTGAGTACCGATTTTCTCTGATCATGATGAAGTGTGTTTTTTCAGAGAGGCCCTGTGCCTGGAGCACCTATTTGGTCTTAAACTCAACCAAGACATCTTGTGTAAATTGTACAGTGATACCTCATCTTAAGTCGTTTCGAGTTAAGTTTTTTTCAAAGATATATCAGTTTTATCTTAAATATTATATGGAAAAATAAAACTTGCCTTAGGTCGTTTTACTAGAGTTTACATCGGCCATTAAAAATATTACAAATGTCAAAGCACTAAAATAACAATAAACGCATAAAATTATATTCAAATAAATTTTAAAATAATATTATGTATACTATATATATATATATATATCTCAATCATAGAATCATCAAAAAGAAAACAATTAGTATAATAAAGCAGATGTTCGTATTTCAAATTCCTGCCAACAGGCAGCACTCATGCATTTTTTCCGCTCCAACACTGATTTTGAATTCAGACTCATTTACATCTGTGCTCTGAGGTTAATGTTCTTTCAGTTACATTTCAGTTGTGATTTAGAATACATTTTTGCCTATGGCTCTGAAGAAAAGTCCCAGTGCAAATGCTAATGCTAAGCGTAAAGCTATATCGCTGGAAGATAAGGTGGAAATTAATTATTTTATTCAGAATACTGAACGTACAAATAATAAATACTATAATAGGCAATGGGAAGTGCTTATTTGCAGTTTATACTGTGGTTATTTTGACTTAAGTCAATTTCCTACCTAAGTCATGACCTCTGAAACCAATTAACGGCATAGGGTGAGGTACACCTGTACATACAATCCAAAAATGGTTAGTTTCCTATACCACTATAGTAAATACCTGACTCCTTACCCCACTATCCTCTACCTTTACAAGAGCCAGATCAGGCTGAAAGTGGAGTATTGCTGCCATATATTGGCAGGAGGACACCTCAGGGCAGTGTAATGGTTAGCAAGCTTGTTTTGCTGGAACAATTACGACTGAGTAGTGAGTTTGATTCTCACTGGGTGCTCCATACTTTTGACTTTTTGCCACATCTAAGCTACACTTGGAAAATCACTGTCTAGTCTTCACATTTCAGTTGCAACAGAGTCCAAAAACATCTCCGTGTCCT
Source organism: Acanthosepion pharaonis (assembly GCA_903632075.3). Classification (NCBI taxonomy): domain Eukaryota; kingdom Metazoa; phylum Mollusca; class Cephalopoda; order Sepiida; family Sepiidae; genus Acanthosepion; species Acanthosepion pharaonis. The sequence goes on from CAHIKZ030004049.1 coordinate 1,665,852, forward strand.
TGTGGGTGATGAGTAATTTTCCATCATACATCACCTTTCCCATAGACATGCCTCTTGCTGTTCTATGGCTACTTCAATGGAAAGTGTTCAAACGGACTACATTCTTTTGTTCCACCAGGTCTAGGCTTCACAGCTAAGACCTGTTATGACACGGACATTCTAGTAAACCCCTCCCTCATTATTTTCGTATTCCATTGGTAATGTGTAAGTTCTACTCAAGCAGCTTCTTTCCACAAACTGACTCCCAAGAAGATGCTTTCTTCAGTTGCTACACTCTTAATCTGTTCAAGTCTGGGATCAGCCATTATAATCCCCTAATTGCCCCATATATGTTTCTTACTCTGTAACCTTCTGCCTTGAGTGGCTCTTGACCTTGCATAGTGTGAACTTCATTGTAAAAAAAAGAAAAATCAGATTCTATTATTCTAAACTTTATTTTTATAAACTTGTGTCACCTTTTATAAATTGCTTGTTTTTTTTATAACCAAATTTAAATTTCTTTTCTCTGATATTTTTTTTTTTTTTCAGTTATCCATTCAGCGAAGATACGAATGATGGCTTGTCATATATGAAGACACGTTGCCCCTCCTGGTGTGACCGCGTTCTATACAATCACAAGGCCAAAGATATCATGTTTCATGTATGTATATTAATGCACTTTTATCAAATTGTTAAAAGGGTTTCATTATTTAATTTTTTTTTTTTTTGCAATAATAGGTTGAGTCTAAAGTATTTTTTTTCATATTTCAAACTTTAACATTTACTAACTTTCAGAGTTGTGTCCCCTGAATCTACATTAATATTGGGCATGCTAAGTTTTTGAATGGTGGGTGTATTACTAACACTGTAACTTTTAGGGTTTTAGAGATATTATTATAAAATTTTCAGGGTATTTGCATGAAAGGATGTAGAAAAATATAGACTTATTTTTTTAATGTATTTATAATAAATTTTGAAGAAAAAAAAAATGACGCAGAATTGATGAAAACAATTCCTACTCATCAGATCATGAAAGCCTTGCATATATTAAAAGGGGTCTGTTGTCCAGTAAGACAAATACGAAGGTTGCTTTATCAGACCTATCAACAAAAGCAAGGCCAAAAATACTTTCATTTCTTCAAAGCAAACGAAGCTCTGATTTGCGTGTTGGGCTTTGCTGTGTTACCTAATTTGGTTTTAATATCGTATACATATGGGTTAGTTTTCACTACCATTAATTGAATAACTTTGTCAGATAAAAAGAAAGATGAAAAACATCTACCCCACTAGCTTCTTGATCAAAATTTGTAGGTCCAGGAGTATAGGAAAACTCTGGTAGCCATGGGCATGGCATGTGGAACTAGAACAGTCTACCCTGTTGAATGAAATAAAGGGTTCAGTTCAAAATTCCAATCACCTGAATAAGGCCAGACCGTACAATGGCCAAAACATTGTGAATATGGCAATGAAGATGAGGATAACAATCCAAATAATGTAAATAAAGCATACTAATCTAGTGCAACAGTGTATGAGTACAGTAATTCATAATGTTTACTCACGTTCTATAATAATCTTATACACAGCATCTTGTGTTATTAACCATTTGATATTTTTAATTAGAACGTAATGTTTCGTGGAGGTTTAGTAATTTGGCTAATAAGGTGAAATGTGGAGAAGACGTTTTCTGCTGACACGAAGTGGAAAGAGTAATATTGAATTGATTGCTAGGTAAGCTGCTAAGAAAATTGGTTCACTGTGTTGTGGAAGACAATTTTTCTCACCAGAATCTATCTTACATATTTATAAGTCTACCATTCATCCTTGCTTTGAATATTGCTGCCACATCTGGTCTGGTGCTTCTGCTATATATTTAGAGATTCTTGATAAAATCCAAAGAAGAATCTATCTTACATATTTATAAGTCTACCATTCATCCTTGCTTTGAATATTGCTGCCACATCTGGTCTGGTACTTCTGCTATATATTTAGAAATTCTTGATAAAATCCAAAGAAGAATCTATATTACATATTTATAAGTCTACCATTCATCCTTGCTTTGAATATTGCTGCCACATCTGGTCTGGTACTTCTGCTATATATTTAGAGATTCTTGATAAAATCCAAAGAAGAATCTATCTTACATATTTATAAGTCTACCATTGATCCTTGCTTTGAATATTGCTGCCACATCTGGTCTGGTACTTCTGCTATATATTTAGAGATTCTTGATAAAATCCAAAGAAGAATCTATCTTACATATTTATAAGTCTACCATTGATCCTTGCTTTGAATATTGCTGCCACATCTGGCCTGGTGCTTCTGCTATATATTTAGAGATTCTTGATAAAATCCAAAGAAGAATCTATCTTACATATTTATAAGTCTACCATTGATCCTTGCTTTGAATATTGCTGCCATATCTGGCCTGGCACTTCTGCTATATATTTAGAGATTCTTGATAAAATCCAAAGAAGAATCTATCTTACATATTTATAAGTCTACCATTCATCCTTGCTTTGAATATTGCTGCCACATCTGGTCTGGTACTTCTGCTATATATTTAGAAATTCTTGATAAAATCCAAAGAAGAATCTATATTACATATTTATAAGTCTACCATTCATTCATGCTTTGAATATTGTCGCCACACCTGGTCTGGTGCTTCTGCTATATATTTAGAGATTCTTGATAAAATCCAAAGAAGAATCTATCTTACATATTTATAAGTCTACCATTCATCCTTGCTTTGAATATTGCTGCCACATCTGGTCTGGTGCTTCTGTTATATATATAGAGATTCTTGATAAAATCCAAAGAAGAATCTATATTACATATTTATAAGTCTACCATTCATCCTTGCTTTGAATATTGCTGCCACATCTGGTCTGGTACTTCTGCTATATATTTAGAAATTCTTGATAAAATCCAAAGAAGAATCTATATTACATATTTATAAGTCTACCATTCATCCTTGCTTTTGAATATTGCTGCCACATCTGGTCTGGTACTTTGCTATATATTTAGAGATTCTTGATAAAATCCAAAGAAGAATCTATTCTTATATTTATAAGTCTACCATTCATTCATGCTTTGAATATTGTCGCCACACCTGGTCTGGTGTTCTGCTATATATTTAGAGATTCTTGATAAAATCCAAAGAAGAATCTATCTTACATATTTATAAGTCTACCATTCATCCTTGCTTTCAATACTGCTGGCACATCTGGTCTGGTGCTTCTGTTATATATATAGAGATTCTTGATAAAATCCAAAGAAGAATCTGCAATGTTACTTGTCTAGACCTAGCATCACAGCTTCAGTCATTTTCCCACTGCCATAATGAAGCTTCACTCTGCCTTTACTATAAATATTTTCATAGGAATTGTTCTGACAAACTTCCCTCTGTAGTACATAAACTTTACGAATATAAATGCAGTGCTAGATTGGCAGCTAGGTCTCATTATTTTACTGTTGAAATAGCTATATGGAAACAGCTTCTTCCTTTCCAACCAACTTTGATTTTCAAAAATTTAAGTGGCTTTATTGCCTTTGATTTTCAAAAAATTAAATGCAATGTCAATTATTATCTTCTGTATTCATAATTCCAGTTCTTTTATTGTCCTTTCTCATTAATAGTAGTTTTTCTCATATTCTCTAACACTCAGTAACCCTTTGCATCCTAGTGGCTTTATTGCCTTTGATCTTCAAAAATTTAAATGCATTGTCAATCATTATCTTCTGTCTTCTTAATTCCAGTTCTTTTATACTCCTCTCTCATTAACAGTAAATTTTCTCATATTTTCTAACACTCAGTACCCTCTTGCATCCTAGTGGCTTTATTGCCTTACTTGGGGTGAATTAATTAAAAACAATCAGCTAAATTTGAAACAAGAAATCAGTGAGCTAAATTTGAATTCCTGTGAAGATTGTTACATTCACTTTTGCACAAATACCCTTGGGAAAGGCATGAATCCACCTCTACTCTTGCAGGGTAAACTGAACTCTCTAGCAGTGGTTTGCAACAAGTATAGAAGAAGAAGGACCACTCTGAATTCAAAGTTATATTTAACCCAGTGGAGCACATACTTGAATTGTAACTAAGGTCTGCTCAGCATAGTTTCAGTATAAATCACAGGTGGACTGAGCGTATATTGAAGAAACACAAATGGAACTCAGCAGATAGGCTTGCTTGAAAATGGGCAACCGTATTAAATATGAGAAATCCTGTAGATTAAATAGAAGGTTCTATTCAGAATTCTCTGTAGGTTACCCAGAACGATACGCATGTGTTGAAGACCAATGGCCAAAATGTTGTAATAACAATAATAAAGCTAATGACAGTAGTCTGCATGTTAATAATTTTATTCTATCTATCTATCTAGCTAGCTAGCTATCTCAGTGTGTTCATATCATTCTATTTATCTCACTCTATTCATATCTATCTCAATGTGTTCATATCTATCTATCTATCTATCTATCTATCTATCTATCTATCTATCTATCTATCAATCTGTTCATATCTATCTATCTATCAGTCTGTTCATATCTATCTTGGTCTGTTTATATCTATCTATCTGTTCATATCTATCTATCTATCCATATCTATCTATCTATCAGTCTGTTCATATCTATCTCGGTCTGTTTATATCTATCTATCTGTTCATATCTATCTATCTATCTATCTATCTATCTATCAATCTGTTCATATCTATCTATCTATCAGTCTGTTCATATCTATCTCGGTCTGTTTATATCTATCTATCTGTTCATATCTATCTATCTATCTATCTATCTGTTCAGCTATCTATCTCAGTCTGTTTATATCTATCTGTTCAGCTATCTATCTCAGTCTGTTTATATCTATCTGTTCATATCTATCTATCTCATTACTGTGTTCATATCTGTCTATCTATTTATCTCACTATCTCACTCTATTCATATCTATCTATCTCAGTGTGTTCATATATCTATCTATCTATCTATCTATCTATCTATCTATCTCAGTTTATTATGTATGTATGTATCTATCTACATACATACATACATACATAGATAATAAACTGCTATAGATAGATAGATAGATATGAATACATATGTATGTATCTATCTATATGGGTGCGTGGGCGAGTGGTTAGAACATTCGCTTTCTGACCATGTGACCTGGGTTCAAATCTCACCACAGCTGATGTCATTGGAATGGATTGAGGTCAATCCCAGCATGCAGCACCTTTGAAAAGTGTTTGAAAACCATAGTACAAGTTGACCCAAGTCTTGTGAGTGAAATTGGGTTGATGGAACTCTTGTGTGCCGTTGATAGCTGTGTTAACACAAAGCCACAAGTCATCGTGGCCGAGGGCTTGAGCGTGTTGGCCTTGTTCAAATTGTTGATCACACTAGAAAACACGTTCTCTCCCAGAAAATGTCAATAAGGTCTGCTCAGCATAGTTGCAGTATAAACCACAGGTTGGGTCTGTGGTTGTTGAATAAACACAAATGTGCCTGAGCGACCATCTGCTATAAGGAGATGCCGACAGGTATCTTTGAATACAAGTGGCTAGCTATTATTATATTATTATGTATCTATTTGTCTTAGTCTCTTCATTAAATCTATATGTTTATAAACAACATTATTTCATTAACTGCAATTTTTATTTCAATTCTAGTTTGAACTGCAAATTTCCACTGCAGTCAATGGCTTAAAAATATCTTGTTAACTTAAAAATAATTTTATTAATCTTATATTATTAAATTTTAAAATGATTTTCCAGGATGATGATCATCCGTATGAATATGATGTTATTGGGCATAATACTTGCATGGGTGACCACAAGGTAAGTAAAATGGCTCATTTACTATATATATGTGTGTGTATGTGTGTATATGTGTGTGTGTGTGTATATATGTGTGTGTGTATATATATGTGTGTGTACATATGTATATATATATATTTGTTATATGAATATATATATATATATATATATATATATATATATATATATATATATATATGTATATATATGTATGTGTATATATGAATATATATATATATATATATATGTATGTGTGCATATATGTATGTATATATATATATGTGTGTATGCATATATATGTGGGAAATATATATATATGTATGTATATATATATATATATATATATATATATATATGTATATATATATATATATATATATATGTATGTATATATATTTATATATGTATGTATATATACATATATGTATGTGTGTGTATATATATATGTATGTGTGTGTGTATATATATAAATGTGTATATATATATGTATGTATATATATATATGTATATATATATATATATGTATATATATATGTATATATATAAATGTATATATATATATATATATATATATATATATATATATATATGTATATATATATATATATATATATATATATATATATATATATATATTTATATAATTATATATGTATATATATATATATATGTATGATATATATATATATATATATATATGTATATATATATATATATATATATATGTATATATATATATATATATATATGTATGTATATATATATGTATGTATATATATGTATATATATATATGTATATATATATATATATATATATGTATGTGTTATATGTATATATTTATATATGTATGTGTATATAT
>CAHIKZ030004049.1:1677500-1710000 GCA_903632075.3 Acanthosepion pharaonis
TTAATGGGTGGTAATTATATTTCCCCCATTATGAGCATTAATATATCTGAGATTAATAACACCATATTTCAAGGAGGGAATGAAATGGCTAAAAGGAAAAGGAATGACAAACATGCATTGCTCTCAGAGAGACTTTTATGCCAATAAGATATACACAAAGCTATACATATGATGAATAATATATCACAGCAAGCAGAGTGTGAGGAGAAACAAAAAGGAAGGGTCTGTATCCCTACACTTGGTTTTGCAGAGATTTTAACCTCGATATGCTTCATGTTTACATTATAAGTCTTTCAACATCTTATTTAGTTACTTATTCTCAATATTTATCATTACTATAACCCATTGCATGGCAAAAGATCAGTTGAAAAACCTCATCACACCTACATTGACCAACTTGTAAATGACTCTGGATGCCATCTGGACGACCTGTCAACAGCGATGTCTGGCAGAGACAGTTGGAAGAAACGAATCAGGAGAATCCGAGAATAATTCTTGACCTGATGATAATGATCAGGTCCGTTGGCTTTTATTTCTCTGTTAGTTTGAATTGGCATATCCCAGAGGATAGTTACATTGTTATTATTATTATTATTATTATTATTGGAATCTCCAAGAAAATAGTTCTTATTATTATTATTATCATTTTACCCACAAGCAAGATGATAAAGCCACTAAGGTGCAAGGGGTTATTTAGAGTTACAGAAACTGAAAAAATTTATTGAGCAGAAAGGGCATACAATCTGTACAATTTGTAGATGACTCTGGATGCCATCTGGAGGACCTGTCAACAGCGATGTCTGACAGAGATGGTTGGAAGGAATGGGTAAGGAGAATCTGAGAATAATTCTTGACCTGATGATAATGATCATGTCCGTTGGCTTTTATTTCTCTGTCAATTTGAATTGGCATATCCCAGAGGATAGTTACATTATTATTATTATTATTGGAATCTCCCAAAGAATAGTTCTTCTTCTTATTATTATTATTTTACCCCCAAGCAAGATGATAAAGCCACTAAGATGCATGGGGTTATTGACAGTTAAAGAAACTGAAAAAATTTATTGAGACGAAAAAAGTACATACAATTTGTACAATTTGTAGATGAGTCAAGAGAATCCGAGGATAATTCTTGACCTGATGATAATGATCAGGTCTGTTGGCTTTTATTTCTCTGTCATTTTGAATTGGTATGTCCCAGAGGATAGTTACATTGTTATTATTATTGGAATCTCCCAAAGAATAGTTCTTCTTATTATTATTATTATTATTTTACTCGCAAGCAAGATGATAAAGCCACTAAGACACAAGGGGTTATTGATAATTAAAGAAACTGGAAAAAATCTTATTGAGCAGAAAGGACATACAATTTGTACAATTGTAGATGACTCTGGATGCCATCTGGAGGACCTGGCGACAGCAATGTCTGACAGAAATGGTTGGAAGGAGTGAGTTAGAAGAATCTGAGAAGAATTCTCAACCTGATGATGATGATAAACATTATTTTTAATGGCTACATACATTTGAGTTTCTATCCTTGTTTTATTTTCTTAAAAAATGAAATCAATAAGAGCCGTTATTTACATTTGGATTATTGTCTTCATCTTTGTTGTTGTTATCACAACATATTGGCCGTTGTGCCCTCCAGCCTTCTACAGGTGTAGATAGATCTGGATAATCCATGGGGTGGGGGGGATTCAGGTTCCAGTTTGGAATTTCCAGTAGGTTAACAGATTGATTCTAACAACCAGTCCATATTTATAAGTCCTACTATAGAATAATTGTATTGTGCAGATCTGATTCCTTTTTTAATCATCACACCCTAAGCAAGGCAGTAATGCCGCCAGAACACAGGTGGTGGATACAGGGAGTGAAAGTGAATGAGAATGAGAAGATTGAAAATGGGGGAGGATTGAGGAAAGGACAAAAAAAAGAACAGGGTTCCAGAAGACAGAAGATGGCGATTGACATTACATTTAAATTTCTGAAGATTGCAGCTATCAAAGAAGCAAGAAATCCGAAGGAAATTCCAAAAGTGGGAATCGCAAGAAAAATTCTTAGAGTAGAAGTGGCGATTGTATCTAGCTAGTTCAACAGTAAAATGGATGGGACCCAGTTGGCAATCTAGTAGCACGCTTAAACTCTTTACCCCCTGGTTGGGGAACCAGGGGATAAAGCTCATCCGAGCAGTTGCCATGAAAATATTTGTTGTAACCATAGAGGAAAGCTACATGATATCGGTGACAAACTGACTGAAGATGAGATGCCTGGTCAGTATCAATTATATTGCAGATCTTTCTTTAGATTTTGTCAATAATCTTGAGATGCACAGTAGGATCATCAGACTAGATATGGTAATAGTATTCAATGCATTTTCAATCAGCACCTGATGATTGCATTTTGCATAAAACTCAAAGTTGTACTACTGATGATGAAAAAAATGTTTCTTTATTATTAATATAAATTATGGCTCTGTTATTATACATCAAGCGTCTATTTTATTAGCACCAACACTCAATGGGTAATATTTTATATTTACATATATATATATATATATATATATATATATATATATATATATTAGCTTAAAAGTTGCCTTAGAAGGCTGGATTTAATCTTGAGCCCTGTTAAGGCTATACATTTAGCCATTTTCCAGGATGAAATACTTTAACTGTTATATAAGAAATAGTTTGTTGCATGTATGTATTTAAATAATGTTTTCATTTTTCAAAACACAGTCAAGATATTCTGTCCATGTTCATAGTTGATATTATTAAGTGTTGTTTTTTTGTTTTTATTAATAAGGCTTCCTTTATTTTTAGTCTTTTTTTGCAGGTAGATGATGCTATTATATTAGTGTTGTCAACAAGTATGTTACGAATAGTGTCCGGTAGGTCTCCATGAATATTTAAATGAGATCTAATTGAGCAATGGTCAGAAAGGTGTAGAATGAGTTTTTGTGTTAAACATGTATGGCCTATATAATTATTTACGAATTTTGATTGATCAGGAATACAATTCTTTAATGGGCATAATGTATAGCCGAAAGCGCTCGGAAGATAAGAACATCCAGATAGTTTTTATATAATTTATCATCTGAAAAGAAAAAAATTATTAGATTGCATGAGAAATTGTATAAAAAACTAAATCAAATCACCTTGCTTGTTGTATTTAATGAAATATGAATGAAAGAAGGATTGCTGCCTAAATACACAAATATATAGATATATTAATAATATTTTTATCTTAAAAACTATTTTACATCATGACATGGAAATTTCTATACTTCAGAACTTTAAATTTGTTCCATTATCAAGCGACAGGTCTAAGCTAAAGCAGAAAAGTGAAAAATATAGGTTAGAGGTCGGGGGTTATGTGTTATTCCTACTTGTCTCGATGAATTGTCATTTTTAGACATGTTACCATTATATCTGGTTAAGAAATATAATTTTAAGATACAATAAAATAATCAGAGAGACATATATCTAACAATTTTATTTCTTTTAATTATATTTTTATATATCTTGAAGTGGCCTTTCATATGATTAAATTATTTATATATATATATATATATATATATATATATATATATATTATATTATATTATTTTGATCCCAAATTACAATACTTATTATATTTAATGGGCATAAGAGATGGCAGTATTAAAATTAAAAATCAAGGTATTAAATAAATATTATATGTACCATTATATATAATAAAATAATGGATATATAACTGTGATACATAGATTTTTTTATGAAAAATTCAATTAACTATATTTTAAAGTAAACATTACATAATGCCTGCATAATACAGTTAGTTCATTCTGCTGATTTAATAGATCATTATTTTTAGGAGACTTAATAATATACAGCTTTTCATGTAGACACAGGGGACATGGGTCATTTAAGGACTTACAATTCTTGTTTTTTTTAATATTTTACTGTGGAGGTTTTATTGATTTCTTTGAAATACCAAAAATATTTAAAGAGTGATGTTCCATTACAGTACCCATTGTTGGTAAAAGAAGAACTATGTTGATACCACCTTTGTTTAAAAGAGATGTTGTGCTTCTAATATAAAATTTCTTAACATCTGGGTTTTCAGTAGATGAAATGGTGTATTGGTAAACAATAGATTCAGTAAGACACTTATTTTGCAAGGGACAATTTATGGGATTTCTACAATTATATAATTTATTGATATTCATTTTGGAATTACTATTATTTTTCTTTAGGTTTAAGTGTTTATTTAAAATTTTATTATTATGTTTTTTTTTTATAATTTTTTCTAGATTATCAGTACAACTATAACTTAATTTTAGCATATTTTTATTGAAAATCTTGCTAAGAGGATTATTACTAAGAAAATGTTTTTCAATCAACGCAAGAAACTTTTGCCCTAACTTACTGCTAACCATTTCTTTAAGTGAGAGTGTGTACCTATATATATATATATATATATATTAATTTAAAACTTTGAAATTTTGGCAACCCAACATTTTCAGCGTTTTCTATCTATATTTACTTGTAACCAACATTTGTGATTTTATATTCCCCCTTCCCCTCATATAATTACATCAACATAAACATTACTTTAGTCCAATGAAGTTCTAGAGTATGATAGACGTCACACAAAAAAATTACAACTTAATTAATTTTCTTAATATATGTAATATTTTAAATAATTAATGATCCGACTTTGTTTCTATTACTATAAACATTATTTTAGTGGATATACAAGTTTGAGTTGTTCATACATGTTTTGTAAACTGCAAAATTTATATATACTATCCAAGATATTTATTTTACAGACACAGGCACACACATAGGTATATATAAAATCAAAAGAAATAAGATGAAAGAAATACTAGTCGAAAATGAATAATAATTGACAAGGCTTCATCTAAGAAATTCAAACAACTTAAGACTATTACTACTTGGTGGAACAGAAAAAGAAATAAGATGAAAGAAATACTAGTCAAAAATGAATAATAATTGACAAGGCTTCATCTAAGAAATCCAGACAACTTAAGACTATTTCTACTTGGTGGAAAAGCAAGAGAAATAAGATGAAAGAAATACTAGTCAAAAATGAATAATAATTGACAAGGCTTCATCTAAGAAATCCAGACAACTTAAGACTATTTCTACTTGGTGGAAAAGCAAGAGAAATAAGATGAAAGAAATACTAGTCAAAAATGAATAATAATTGACAAGGCTTCATCTAAGAAATTCAGACAACATAAGACTATTACTACTTGGTGGAACAGAAAAAGAAATAAGATGAAAGAAATACTAGTGAAAAATGAATAATAATTGACAAGGCTTCATCTAAGAAATTCACACAACTTCAGACTATTACTACTTGGTGGAAAAGCAAGAGAAATAAGACGAAAGAAATACTAGTCAAAAATGAATAATAATAATTGACAAGGCTTCATCTAAGAAATTCAGACAACTTAAGACTATTACTACTTGGTGGAAAACCAAGAGAAATAAGATGAAAGAAATACTAGTCAAAAATTAATAATTGACAATACTTCATGAAATAAATTCAGATGTCAATAAGATTAAACACGCTTACACAAGAACGTTCTGTAATAAACCATGCCCAATATGAATCTCCCACATATCCTTCTCCACAAAATTGCATAAAATATCAGTATGAGAAAACAATAAATTCTCATGCACTGCTTCTCTCTTTCATCTTGATAATTGTTAGCTCATCTGTTCAGTAAATTGTCATGGCCTTGTACCTGACTTTAAATAGTCTTACATTGACAGTTACAAAATATACCTTAATATCCAGGCATTTTAACACTATTTTTTTTTCCTTCTTGAAAATACTGAAAATATCAAATTCTTCAACAGTGTGTTCTTCCCATTTACCCAGATGTGATTTCCTGTAAACTGTCGACCACCCAAGGGAAGGGAGCTTTACAAATCAAGAATTTTTTTTTACCCTCCGTCATTTCCTTTCTCAAATTTTGAAAGCTTAGACCTTTCCTAAGACTCAATCGACTAAAGAAAAAATGAGAAGAAGAAAGAGAGAGAGAGAGATTAAAAAATGGTAAATAAAATTATAAAATTAGTGATTGAATAACTCGATCAGTTTTCTTCGCTTACATTCTGTTAATCCTAAGGTTAATAATGTTGTTTTTGATGGCGCTGTCAAAATCAGTTGAGAAGCTCTTATTTGCGTGAAACTGTACAAAAACATTCTCTGCATCTGTGGCACCTCGCCACAAACTGTGTGGTGCTTATCAATGATTTTGAATTTTGGAAAGAGAAATTTTCTACCAAATTATAATGAAAGAGAAAAACACTTCATGACCACAAATTTCTTCAATATTCTTTCCAGTAGCCAAACTGAACTTAACAAGGCTTAACTTTTTACTTGTTTTTAGTAAAATCATTAGCAATGTATTTCCATTATACATATAATAGCCCTATTCTATCAGTAATGCTTGCATTCATTCCTGACCACTGACAATCCCTTTCTTTCTTCATTTCCAATGCATTCCTATAGTAAAATCATTAGCAATGCATTTCCATTATACATATAATAGCCTATTCTATCAGTAATGCTTGCATTCATTCCTGACCACTGACAATCCCCTTTCTTCTTCATTTGCAATGCATTCCTATAGTAAAATCATTAGCAATGCATTTACATTATACATATAATAGCCCTATTCTATCAGTAATGCTTGCATTCATTCCTGACCACTGACAATCCCTTTCTTCTTCATTTGCAATGCATTCCTATAGTAAAAATCATTAAAATGCATTTTTTCCATTATACATATAATAATTCTATCAGTAATGCTTGCATTCATTCCTGACCACTGACAATCCCTTTCTTCTTCATTTGCAATGCATTCCTATAGTAAAATCATTAGCAATGCATTTCCATTATACATATATTAGCCCTATTCTATCAGTAATGCTTGCATTCATTCCTGACCACTGACAATCCCTTTCTTCTTCATTTGCACGCATTCCTATAGTAAAATCATTAGCAATGCATTTACATTATACATATAATAGCCCTATTCTATCAGTAATGCTTGCATTCATTCCTGACCACTGACAATCCCTTTCTTCTTCATTTGCAATGCATTCTATAGTAAAATCATTAGCAATGCATTTACATTATACATATAATAGCCCTATTCTATCAGTAATGCTTGCATTCATTCCTGACCACTGACAATCCCTTTCTTCTTCATTTGCAATGCATTCCTATAGTAAAATCATTAGCAATGCATTTACATTATACATATAATAGCCCTATTCTATCAGTAATGCTTGCATTCATTCCTGACCACTGACAATCCCTTTCTTCTTCATTTGCAATGCATTCCTATAGTAAAAATCATTAGCAATGCATTTCCATTATACATATAATAGCCCTATTCTATCAGTAATGCTTGCATTCATTCCTGACCACTGACAATCCCTTTCTTCTTCATTTGCAATGCATTCCTATAGTAAAAATCATTAGCAATGCATTTCCATTATACATATAATAGCCTATTCTATCAGTAATGCTTGCATTCATTCCTGACCACTGACAATCCCTTTCTTCTTCTTCATTTGCAATGCATTCCTTTAGTAAAATCATTAGCAATGCATTTCCATTATACATATAATAGCCCTATTCTATCAGTAATGCTTGCATTCATTCCTGACCACTGACAATCCCTTTCTTCTTTCATTTGCAATGCATTCCTATAGTAAAATCATTAGCAATGCATTTACATTATACATATAATAGCCCTATTCTATCAGTAATGCTTGCATTCATTCCTGACCACTGACAATCCCTTTCTTCTTCTTCATTTGCAATGCATTCCTTTAGTAAAATCATTAGCAATGCATTTCCATTATACATATAATAGCCCTATTCTATCAGTAATGCTTGCATTCATTCCTGACCACTGACAATCCCTTCTTCATTTGCAATGCATTCCTCATAGTAAAATCATTAGCAATGCATTTACATTATACATATAAAGCCCTATTCTATCAGTTCTTGCATTCATTCCTGGACCATGACAATCCCTTTCTTCTTCATTTGCAATGCATATAGTAAAATCATTAGCAATGCATTTACATTATACATATAATAGCCCTATTCTATCAGTAATGCTTGCATTCATTCCTGACCACTGACAATCCCTTTCTTCTTTATTTGCAATGCATTCCTATAGTAAATTCATTAGCAATGCATTTACATTATACATATAATAGCCCTATTCTATCAGTAATGCTTGCATTCATTCCTGACCACTGACAATCCTTTCTTCTTCATTTGCAATGCATTCCTATAGTAAAATCATTAGCAATGCATTTCCATTATACATATAATAGCCCTATTCTATCAGTAATGCTTGCATTCATTCCTGACCACTGACAATCCCTTTTCTTCTTCATTTGCAATGCATTCCTATAGTAAAATCATTAGCAATGCATTTCCATTATACATATAATAGCCCTATTCTATCAGTAATGCTTGCATTCATTCCTGACCACTGACAATCCCTTTCTTCTTCATTTTGCAATGCATTCCTATAGTAAAATCATTAGCAATGCATTTACATTATACATATATTAGCCCTATTCTATCAGTAATGCTTGCATTCATTCCTGACCACTGACAATCCCTTTCTTCTTCATTTGCAATGCATTCCTATAGTAAAATCATTAGCAATGCATTTACATTATACATATAATAGCCCTATTCTATCAGTAATGCTTGCATTCATTCCCTGACCACTGACAATCCCTTTCTTCTTCATTTGCAATGCATTCCTATAGTAAAATCATTAGCAATGCATTTACATTATACATATAATAGCCCTATTCTATCAGTAATGCTTGCATTCATTCCTGACCACTGACAATCCCTTTCTTTTCATTTGCAATGCATTCCTATAGTAAAATCATTAGCAATGCATTTTTACATTATACATATAATAGCCCTATTCTATCAGTAATGCTTGCATTCATTCCTGACCACTGACAATCCCTTTCTTCTTCATTTGCAATGCATTCCTATAGTAAAATCATTAGCAATGCATTTCCATTATACATATAATAGCCCTATTCTATCAGTAATGCTTGCATTCATTCCTGACCACTGACAATCCCTTTCTTCTTCATTTGCAATGCATTCCTATAGTAAAATCATTAGCAATGCATTTACATTATACATATAATAGTCCTCTATTCTATCAGTAATGCTTGCATTCATTCCTGACCACTGACAATCCCTTTCTTCTTCATTTGCAATGCATTCCTATAGTAAAATCATTAGCAATGCATTTCCATTATACATATAATAAGTCTATTCTATCAGTAATGCTTGCATTCATTCCTGACCACTGACAATCCCTTTCTTCTTCATTTGCAATGCATTCCTATAGTAAAAATCATTAGCAATGCATTTCCATTATACATATAATAGCCTTATTCTATCAGTAATGCTTGCATTCATTCCTGACCACTGACAATCCCTTTCTTCTTCATTTGCAATGCATTCCTATAGTAAAATCATTAGCAATGCATTTACATTATACATATAATAGCCCTATTCTATCAGTAATGCTTGCATTCATTCCTGACCACTGACAATCCCTTTCTTCTTCATTTGCAATGCATTCCTATAGTAAAATCATTAGCAATGCATTTACATTATACATATAATAGAAGCCCTATTCTATCAGTAATGCTTGCATTCATTCCTGACCACTGACAATCCTTTCTTCTTCATTTGCAATGCATTCCTATAGTAAAATCATTAGCAATGCATTTCCATTATACATATAATAGCCCTATTCTATCAGTAATGCTTGCATTCATTCTGACCACTGACAATCCCTTTTCTTCTTCATTTGCAATGCATTCCTATAGTAAAATCATTAGCAATGCATTTCCATTATACATATAATAGCCCTATTCTATCAGTAATGCTTGCATTCATTCCTGACCACTGACAATCCCTTTCTTCCTCATTTGCAATGCATTCCTATAGTAAAATCATTAGCAATGCATTTACATTATACATATAATAGCAATGCCCTATTCTATCAGTAATGCTTGCATTCATTCCTGACCACTGACAATCCCTTTCTTTCTTCATTTGCAATGCATTCCTATAGTAAAATCATTAGCAATGCATTTCCATTATACATATAATAGCCCTATTCTATCAGTAATGCTTGCATTCATTCCTGACCACTGACAATCCCTTTTCTTCTTCATTTGCAATGCATTCCTATAGTAAAATCATTAGCAATGCATTTACATTATACATATAATAGCCCTATTCTATCAGTAATGCTTGCATTCATTCCTGACCACTGACAATCCCTTTCTTTTCATTTGCAATGCATTCCTATAGTAAAATCATTAGCAATGCATTTCCATTATACATATAATAGCCCTATTCTATCAGTAATGCTTGCATTCATTCCTGACCACTGACAATCCCTTTCTTCTTCATTTGCAATGCATTCCTATAGTAAAATCATTAGCAATGCATTTACATTATACATATAATAGCCCTATTCTATCAGTAATGCTTGCATTCATTCCTGACCACTGACAATCCCTTTCTTCTTCATTTGCAATGCATTCCTATAGTAAAATCATTAGCAATGCATTTACATTATACATATAATAGCCCTATTCTATCAGTAATGCTTGCATTCATTCCTGACCACTGACAATCCCTTTCTTTTCATTTTGCAATGCATTCCTATAGTAAAATCATTAGCAATGCATTTACATTATACATATAATAGCCCTATTCTATCAGTAATGCTTGCATTCATTCCTGACCACTGACAATCCCTTTCTTCTTCATTTGCAATGCATTCCTATAGTAAAATCATTAGCAATGCATTTACATTATACATATAATAGCCCTATTCTATCAGTAATGCTTGCATTCATTCCTGACCACTGACAATCCCTTTCTTCTTCATTTGCAATGCATTCCTATAGTAAAATCATTAGCAATGCATTTCCATTATACATATAATAGCCCTATTCTATCAGTAATGCTTGCATTCATTCCTGACCACTGACAATCCCTTTCTTCTTCATTTGCAATGCATTCCTATAGTAAAATCATTAGCAATGCATTTCCATTATACATATAATAGCCCTATTCTATCAGTAATGCTTGCATTCATTCCTGACCACTGACAATCCCTTTCTTCTTCATTTGCAATGCATTCCTATAGTAAAATCATTAGCAATGCATTTACATTATACATATAATAGCCCTATTCTATCAGTAATGCTTGCATTCATTCCTGACCACTGACAATCCCTTTCTTCTTCATTTGCAATGCATTCCTATAGTAAAATCATTAGCAATGCATTTACATTATACATATAATAGCCCTATTCTATCAGTAATGCTTGCATTCATTCCTGACCACTGACAATCCCTTTCTTCTTCATTTGCAATGCATTCCTATAGTAAAATCATTAGCAATGCATTTACATTATACATATAATAGCCCTATTCTATCAGTAATGCTTGCATTCATTCCTGACCACTGACAATCCCTTTCTTCTTCATTTGCAATGCATTCCTATAGTAAAATCATTAGCAATGCATTTACATTATACATATAATAGCCCTATTCTATCAGTAATGCTTGCATTCATTCCTGACCACTGACAATCCCTTTTCTTCTTCATTTGCAATGCATTCCTATAGTAAAATCATTAGCAATGCATTTACACATTATACATATAATAATATGCCCTATTCTATCAGTAATGCTTGCATTCATTCCTGACCAATGACAATCCCTTTCTTCTTCATTTGCAATGCATTCCTATAGTAAAATCATTAGCAATGCATTTTACATTATACATATAATAGCCCTATTCTATCAGTAATGCTTGCATTCATTCCTGACCACTGACAATCCCTTTTTCTTCATTTGCAATGCATTCCTATAGTAAAATCATTAGCAATGCATTTACATTATACATATAATAGCCTATTCTATCAGTAATGCTTGCATTCATTCCTGACCACTGACAATCCTTTCTTCATTTGCAATGCATTCCTATAGTAAAATCATTAGCAATGCATTTCCATTATACATATAATAGCCCTATTCTATCAGTAATGCTTGCATTCATTCCTGACCACTGACAATCCCTTTCTTCTTCATTTGCAATGCATTCCTATAGTAAAATCATTAGCAATGCATTTCCATTATACATATAATAGCCCTATTCTATCAGTAATGCTTGCATTCATTTCCTGACCACTGACAATCCCTTTCTTCTTCATTTGCAATGCATTCCTATAGTAAAATCATTATCAATGCATTTACATTATACATATAATAGCCCTATTCTATCAGTAATGCTTGCATTCATTCCTGACCACTGACAATCCCTTTCTTTTTCATTTGCAATGCATTCCTATAGTAAAATCATTAGCAATGCATTTACATTATACATATAATAGCCCCTATTCTATCAGTAATGCTTGCATTCATTCCTGACCACTGACAATCCCTTTCTTTTTCATTTGCAATGCATTCCTATAGTAAAATCATTAGCAATGCATTTCCATTATACATATAATAGCCCTATTCTATCAGTAATGCTTGCATTCATTCCTGACCACTGACAATCCCTTTCTTTTTCATTTGCAATGCATTCCTATAGTAAAATCATTAGCAATGCATTTCCATTATACATATAATAGCCCTATTCTATCAGTAATGCTTTCATTTCATTCCTAGACCACTGACAATCCTTTCTTCCCCATTTTCCAATGCATTCCTATAGTAAAATCATTAGCAATGCATTTCCATTATACATATAATAGCCCTATTCTATCAGTAATGCTTGCATTCATTCCTGACCACTGACAATCCCTTTCTTCTTCATTTTCCTATAGTTCATTAGCAATGCATTTACATTATGCATTCCTATCATAGCATTCATTCCTGAAAATCATTATTTGCAATGCATTTTTCCATTAGCAATGCATTATACATATAATAGCCTATTCTATCAGTAATGCTTGCATTCATTCCTGACCACTGACAATCCCTTTCTTCTTCATTTGCAATGCATTCCTATAGTAAAATCATTAGCAATGCATTTCCATTATATATATAATAGCCCTATTCTATCAGTAATGCTTGCATTCATTCCTGACCACTGACAATCCTTTCTTCTTCATTTGCAATGCATTCCTATAGTAAAATCATTAGCAATGCATTTCCATTATACATATAATAGCCCTATTCTATCAGTAATTTTGCATTCATTCCTGACCACTGACAATCCCTTTCTTTCTTCATTTGCAATGCATTCCTATAGTAAAATCATTAGCAATGCATTTCCATTATACATATAATAGCCTTATTCTATCAGTAATGCTTGCATTCATTCCTGACCACTGACAATCCCTTTTCTTCTTCATTTGCAATGCATTCCTATAGTAAAAATCATTAGCAATGCATTTCCATTATACATATAATAGCCCTATTCTATCAGTAATGCTTGCATTCATTCCTGACCACTGACAATCCCTTCATTTCTTCTTCATTTAGCAATGCATGTTTTACATTTACATAAAATAGTATCAAATCATTATTCCTGACCAATGCAATCCCTTTCTTCTTCATTTGCAATGCATTCCTATATAAAATCATTAGCAATGCCCTATTCTATCAGTAATGCTTGTATTCATTCCTGACCACTGACAATCCCTTTCTTTTCATTTGCAATGCATTCCTATAGTAAAATCATTAGCAATGCATTTCCATTATACATATAATAGCCCTATTCTATCAGTAATGCTTGCATTCATTCTGACCACTGACAATCCCTTTCTTCTTCATTTGCAATGCATTCCTATAGTAAAATCATTAGCAATGCATTTCCATTATACATATAATAGCCCTATTCTATCAGTAATGCTTGCATTCATTCCTGACCACTGACAATCCTTTCTTCTTCATTTGCAATGCATTCCTATAGTAAAATCATTAGCAATGCATTTCCATTATACATATAATAGCCCTATTCTATCAGTAATGCTTGCATTCATTCCTGACCACTGACAATCCCTTTCTTCTTCATTTTGCAATGCATTCCTATAGTAAAATCATTAGCAATGCATTTACATTATACATATAATAGCCCTATTCTATCAGTAATGCTTGCATTCATTCCTGACCACTGACAATCCCTTTCTTCTTCATTTGCAATGCATTCCTATAGTAAAAATCATTAGCAATGCATTTCCATTATACAGATAATAGCCCTATTCTATCAGTAATACTTGCATTCATTCCTGACCACTGACAATCCTTTTTTCTTCTTCATTTCAATGCATTCCTATAGTAAAATCATTAGCAATGCATTTCCATTATACATATAATAGCCCTATTCTATCAGTAATGCTTGCATTCATTCCTGACCACTGACAATCCTTTTTCTTCTTCATTTGCAATGCATTCCTATAGTAAAATCATTAGTAAAGCAATTCCATTATACATATAATAGCCCTATTCTATCAGTAATGCTTTCATTCATTCCTGACCACTGACAATCCCTTTCTTCTTCATTTGCAATGCATTCCTATAGTAAAATCATTAGCAATGCATTTCCATTATACATATAATAGCCCATTTTACATGCAATAACAATATTTCATCAGTATGCTTACCTTCGTTCCTGACCACTGACAATCCCTTTCTTCCTTATTTGCTGTGGATTTCTATAAAAAAATCATTAGCAATGCATTTACATTTTACATGTAATACCAATATTCTATCAGTTTTCTTACCTTAATTCCTGACCATTGACAATCCCTTTCTTCCTGATTTTCAATGTATTTTATAGTAAAATCATTAGCAATACATTTCCATTATGAATAAAATAGCCCTATTCTATCAGTAATGCTTACATTCATTCCTGACCACTGACAATCCTTTTCTTCCTCATTTTCAATGCATTCCTATAGTAAAATCATTAGCAATGCATTTACATACATATATTATTAATAAATATACATTTTTTCTTCACAGGAAGTGCAACTGTGAGTTTCATGCACAACACAATCGCCAGGTGCTGATGAATTATGTAAATTATAGCTCTGTTATGATACATTGAGCACTATTTTATTAGCAGTAGCACACAATGAATATATATTTCTGAATAAGTTGTTTTATATGTGTTTCATATAAGATCCAATACAAAGAAAGATGTAAAATTCTGGAAACCATTTTAAAAATATATATATATATATGTGTGTGTGTGTGTACATATATATATAGAGAGAGAGTGAGAGCAAAAGAAAGGAAAGTGATAAATATATTCTGCTAATCTACTTGCGTTTCTCTCTCTATCCCAGGTTGAAGCAATCGGATGTATAGCCACACTGAAGAGCTGTGAAACAGCGAAACAGTTGGTCTGTGGATGACACTATATATATATATATATATATATATATATATATATATATATTCACACACACACATATATATATATACTAATAATAATAAATATATATTTTGTTCTTCATTGTTTGGTACACTCACTGTTCACTATTTTATATTTATTTCTCTCTCTGTATGTGTGTGTATGTATATATATATATATATATATATATATATATATAGTGAGTTAGTGAGTGTGTCTTGAGAAAGTAGCAAGGGGGAATAGGTAATAAATTAGTGTCTGGCAGAGGCAAGATTCCAAATTGACAAAGATCAAACTGAATTGTCAAATCATTTATTCCATTCTTTGACTAAAAAGAACCTTTGGCCGGAAAAACCAATGATGTGTCTATAAATCATCTCTCTGTAACTTTATTTGGCACCGTTTTGCCAAATCTCGTCTCATTTCTGCCAAAGTAACAAGATTCCTTTGTATTACAATGCCACTCCATAAAACGTTTGGCTACGGACTTATGCACCTCTTTTACTTAGTCAGTATCTCCCTTTCTTTTTCACCTTACTCCTTCTACCCTCTCTATTGCCAACATCCTTCATTTCATCTTTGGTTGTCTTTCCTCTTCCCCTATATTTGTATCACTTTTCCTCTCTCTCTCTCTCTCTTCCACAGTTCCTTTTCTCTCATATCCTCTCTCTCTCTCTCTCTCACCAATTCTATCAAAGCCTCTTACCCTCTTTTTCTTCCTATCTTTTTATATTGATTGTTTTCATTTTTTTTTCTTCTCTCTCTTCTTCTGGGTACCGTGGCATGGGATAATGGTTAACAAGGCTAGTCTGGTTGGACATTACTGCTGAGTACTGAATTCCGTCCTCGTTTGGATGTCTTATAGAAAATTCTCAAATCGGTATACATGCTCAATCAGGGTACATGTGAAAAATAAATACCATCATTAAACAAAATATATTTATTCACAGAAGTCTATATATTTTAACAGAAGATGGAAAATACAACGCTGAAATCCGAACATGCACTGGGATTGTGAAAGATGCCTTCTAAAAGTTAAGAAAAATATTAAGAAACAGGAAAACTTCATTAGAAACAAAGAAAAGATTACTGCACTGTTATGTAATATCAGTCCTCCTTTTCGTAGTGAATGCTAGACAATCTCCTCACAGATGAAGAAGTGACAGAAATGTTGTTCTACAGAAGGATGCTGAGAATACCACGGACTGAACATGTGAACAACGGCAATGTTTTAAACAAAATAAAAAAAAAAAATGGACACCTTATGCATAACTTCAGAAAGAGGCATTTGAAATTTCTGGGGCACATAATGAGGAAAGTGTGCTTGGAAAATTTGAAACTCACAGGACTGAAAGCAAAAGAGTCAGAGGAAAACAATGTGTAATCTATCTCGTGAGCTTCAGTAAATGGAGGGCAGAACAGGGATTAAGACAGCAAAAAAGATAAAATTTAATAAGAGCCACAAAGGATAGGAAGTTGTGGAGAGCCTTACACGTCAAAAGGAAACAGTTCATAGAAGAAGAAATTTGAATTAAACTGTCACTCAGTCTGTTAGGTAGTATATTTCTGGGTTTTTTTTTAAGCAATTCACCCCAAGCAAGATGATAATGCCACTAAGAGTTACTGAGAGTGAAATAGAATGTAAGACTTTAGAATGAACCAGAAACCCATCCTAAAGAGGAAACAAGACATAAACCTCTACTTCTGTCCAAAAGACCTGGGAGGAGCATGAATCAGGTGATTGGCAAACCTATCTAGTTCTATCGTTTGGATGATGATTTCTCTTTTGATATATGACTGATGAGGCAGAAAAATATTACATCATCTGTGATTGCATCAGATTTTTATCATGACCAGACACTATTGTCTCACCTGTCATTAGTTGTCCTACGGCCATTGTCTGCACTGGACGTTATTCCAAGGAAGCAGACAAAAATTGTAACGCTGCATAAACACACTGGCAAGCCTTACCAGAGAACAAATCAAAGTACTATAGACTGACCCGGAAATTCTCCTCATTTAAATCCATTCGAGAATCTGTGGTCAATCTGCAAGGAATGACATTGTGGAATTGACATACAAAGTAGTAACATGTGCACTGGATCATGTTCCATTGGAAAAATATGAAAGAATAAGAAATTCAGACAATTTATGACTATTACTACTTGGTGGAAAAGCAAGAGAAATAAGATGAAAGAAATACTAGTCAAAAATGAATAATAATTGACAAGGCTTCAAAAGAAATTACAACTTCAGACTATTACTACTTCATCAAGAGAAATAAGATGAAAGAAATACTAGTCAAAAATGAATAATAATTGACAAGGCTTCATCTAAGAAATTCAGACAACTTCAGACTATTACTACTTGGTGGAAAAGCAAGAGAAATAAGATGAAAGAAATACTAGTCAAAAATGAATAATAATTGACAAGGCTTCATCTAAGAAATTCAGACAACTTCAGACTATTACTACTTGGTGGAAAAGCAAGAGAAATAAGATGAAAGAAATACTAATCAAAAAATGAATAATAATTGACAAGGCTTCATCTAAGAAATTCAGACAACTTCAGACTATTACTACTTGGTGGAAAAGCAAGAGAAATAAGATGAAAGAAATACTAATCAAAAATGAATAATAATTGACAAGGCTTCATCTAAGAAATTCAGACAACTTCAGACTATTACTACTTGGTGGAAAAGCAAGAGAAATAAGATGAAAGAAATACTAGTCAAAAATGAATAATAATTGACAAGGCTTCATCTAAAAATTCAGACAATCAGAATTACTATTGGAAACTTAAGAGAAATAAGATGAAAGGCTTCAAAATGAATAATAATTGACAAGACATCTAAGAAATTCAGACAACTTCAGACTATTACTACTTGGTGGAAAAGCAAAGAGAAATAAGATGAAAGAAATACTGGTCAAAAATGAATAATAATTGACAAGGTTTCATCTAAGAAATTCAGACAACTTAAGACTATTACTACTTGGTGGAAAAGCAAGAGAAATAAGATGAAAGAAATACTAGTTAAAATGAATAATAATTGACTAGGCTTCATCTAAGAAATTCAGACAACTTCAGACTATTACTACTTGGTGGAAAAGCAAGAGAAATAAGATGAAAGAAATACTAGTGAAAAATGAATAATAATTGACAAGGCTTCATCTAAGAAATTCAGACAACTTAAGACTATTACTGCTTGGTGGAAAAGCAATTTATATTAAAGAAATTCAATATAAAATTTATCATATCTTTAAAAGCCAATTTACAAAATTAAAAAAAAAATGAATCAGTGTAAAACTAATAACACAATTTATTTTATTATATTTTTAATTCCTCTCGATTTTATCCAGTTTTACTTATTAAGGCATTGTCATGATAACTCATGGTTGGCAATTTTTATTATGATTTTGATGATGAGTTAATACATGCCTGACATTTTCTGATACATTTTCATCAATTCAGTGCCAACGAGTTCATTTGCAATGTTGCTTTTAGTGGGAAAACAATGTTGTGACATCAGTTAAAACTATAAATCAAATGAATAAATATATTTTTGATTGTCTAAGTTAGCTATTATAAAGGTGGTATTGGTATTTAGATTATGTAATTGACCTCTAGAGGTCAATATGTCAAGAAAAAACTGAGACAGCTGATGGTGTTCCCAAAAGAGGACTAAGCAGAATGTTTTGAAAAGTTGAAAGAATCCTGGAACACGTGAGTGAAATTCATTAGAGCAGCAGTTTAAAGCAACATTGCCCTAGGCAGGACTTCTTTCTTTTTTTTTTTTTTTTTTGTTAATATTAATTGACTGGATGCTTTCAAGATAGAATTCATATGAACATTTTTGTGAGATGTCTGTTATATAAAACCAGATTTTATAGGCACAATAAAAGAAGACATATGAAAAAGCAATTTATAACAAATAAGAAACCCCTATCTTTTTTTTTTTTAATGTAACAAGAAATATATATTACCATAAATTGGTCCTGCCAAAATATAAGGAGTAAAAAAAAAGCTAAACCCGTTAAAAACCAAACTTTTTACACATATATGGAGCACCCAACTGGAAATTATATGCTGATTTGCCTAGCATTTTTTAATCTCTACCAAGTCTGCTGCATTCATTTTTACACTAATGCCCTCAGAAAAGGCAAGAATCTACCCCTTCTCTCTTTAGCTATGTGTAAATTAGGCTCTCTAGTCTTTAGTTATAGCTGCTCTAAGAGAAATGATAATTTGAGCTGACATGATGTGGAAAGACTATATTGAATCCATTGATAGGTCAGCTGCTAAGAAAGTTGGTTCACTGTGTCATGACAAGCAATTTTTCTCTCCAGAATCTGTCCTACATATTTATAAGTCTACCATTCATCCTTGTTTTGAATATTGCTGCCACATCTGGTCTGGTGCTTTTGCTATATATTTAGAGATTCTTCATAAAATCCAAAGAAGAATCTATCTTACATATTTATAAGTCTACCATTCATCCTTGCTTTGAATATTGCTGCCACATCTGGTCTGGTGCTTCTGCTATATATTTAGAGATTCTTGATAAAATCCAAAGAAGAATCTATCTTACATATTTATAAATCTACCATTCATCCTTGCTTTGAATATTGCTGCCATATCTGGTCTAGTGCTTCTGCTATATATTTAGAGATTCTTGATAAAATCCAAAGATGAATCTATCTTACATATTTATAAGTCTACCATTCATCCTTGCTTTGAATATTGCTGCCATATCTGGTCTGGTGCTTCTGCTATATATTTAGAGATTCTTGATAAAATCCAAAGAAGAATCTATCTTACATATTTATAAATCTACCATTCATCCTTGCTTTGAATATTGCTGTCACATCTGGTCTTGTTTTTCTGCTATATATTTAGAGATTCTTGATAAAATCAAAAGATGAATCTATCTTACATATTTATAAGTCTACCATTCATCCTTGCTTTGAATATTGCTGTCACATCTGGTCTGGTGCTTCTGCTATATATTTAGAGATTCTTGAAAAAATCCAAAGATGAATCTATCTTTGTATTTATAGGTTTACCATTCATCCTTCTTTGAATGTTGCTGCCACATCTGGTCTGGTGCTTCTTATATATTTAGAATTCTTGAAAATCCAAAGATGAATCTATCTTACCATTCATTCATCCTTGCTTTGAATATTGCTGCCACATCTGGTCTGGTGCTTCTACTATATATTTAGAGATTCTTGATAAAATGGGTAGAAATCAATTTAAAAAAAAATTAAGACTGTGGAGAAAGCAAAGAGAAACCACTCCATTATATTTCTCAGGGAGTCATGGTAATTCAAAGATAATAAAAATGTGTGGAGTGTACACTGAGGACAAGATTAGGTCTTCCTCGCTTCTCAACCTTGAGCCACTGCTGTGCAGCCATAGACTACACTGGCCTGGGCTTGTTGAGTGCAGCCCACAGGTATGAAAGTGGCAGTTGAGAGCAGAAGAGAAAGAAAATTGACCAAGATGACTTGGGAAGATGTTTCTTAGAAGGATAGGGAAAAATTGGGCCCAGACCTAACTCATCATATTGACTGGCATATGTGGAGAGGTAAACCAAGATCCTCTATCAGACAGGAATCACCTTGTTTTGTGCAAAAATATTCTTGCTTCTGCCTCAAAAAAAAAAACAAAAAAAAACACTGTTATGATGATGAAGGAGAAGAAAATGAGAAATCACTATCCTCTCCTAGAAGTTATGGAAGTTCAAAAATGATAAAAAAATATCTATCCTTAATGGCTATGGCATTAAAAAAAATATATCCTTGGGTAGCAGCCAGTCTAAGAAAATGAAAAGTCTAAATTTAAAATCATGGAGAAGACAATAGGAAGCCATTCCCCTATCTTCTCCAAGAAATGCCAATTCACAGAAAATAAAGAAAGGAATCTGTGGCAAACCATATTTGCATATATGCAGGAGGTTATGGAATTTAAAAAGTTAAATTATTAATTTAATAACTAAAATAGTGAACAGGAGACAAAAGGACAGTCTTATTTGCTATAATTTCATCGACAGTAAAACTATGCGTTATCTTAATTTCACTTAACCCACATTTGCTTGTAATGCTGTGTAATAATAAGATAGAGAGAAACAAGTCAATATGTTGGGGGGCAGGGTTGGGAGCTATGTAACATTGACGACCATCTACGCTGGTGTTTTGCAAGGAAAAATTAATATGGTCTTATTTATGGGTCCATAACTGTGTCTAAGGACAAAAAAGAAGAAATCAACTTGGAATGTAGCCAAATAGAAAAAAACAAACATGTTTTTGATATAAGGGCCTGTTTTCTGTCGAGTTAATATTCAGGTCGATCAAATACGAAAGCATTTAATGAATAAGATTATCCTGGGAGATCTGACGGAAAAATCCATGAACCCCCAACCCGTTCTTGACCGAATACAAAATAACATTAAACAGTGCATCTCATATTCCAATTGTCATATCTCGGCATAATTTTTTTTATTTATTCTTCATTTTATGATGTTTGGATATACAAAACCATGTATATACATATATATATATATATATATATATATATATATATATATATATATACACACACAATGGGTAAATTGTCACTGTTTTATATTTTTTATTTCGTTTTGATTTTTTTGATTGCACATTATATTAGGGTCAGTTGGGTACCATCTGTGAGTAAAAGAGCACCATGATGCAATTGACTGCAAATTTGGAAATGCCATGCTGTACTGCAGAAGCTCCAATATGAACATTTCAGAGTGTCTGAGCATCAATCTGAGGACAGTGCAGAGGATTCGGAGAGAGCCGGATGAGTCTAATGGTGATTACGATGGCACAGCATCTCAGAAACATACTCTGATTGTCCTAATAAGAAAAGAACTCCCAAATTTGGTGGTGAGGGCCTCCGACTCAGCACGGAGGACTACATCAAGTGCCTTTAGGAGGTAGTGCTGCCCTGGGTCAAAATGGTGTCTGCTGGAAGACCCATTGTCTGGCAAAAGGACTCTGTAGCATACCACACAAGCAGGATAACCCAGTCATGGTTGTCAGACAATTTCTACAATCACTTCAACTCTTACATCTGGCTGCCTAACTCTTCAGTGTCATAATTCAAAGTCCAGCAAAAAGTAAGCGAGTAATATTCAAGAAATTGTTTGAAATATAACACTTTGAGTCCTCCACATATTTTAACTGACTTTTCAACCCACTTGATGAACATTCATAAATGTTCTCAAATGTCAAAGCCTTGATAAACTAATGACATCCTCGCCTCTGTGTATATAAACAGGTGTAGCATAATAAATTCTACATTACCTTGATAAAGTCTCTCAGAGGACGAAACATGTTGACTAAGCATAGTTTTTCCTCTTATCTCTCTCTATTTCCCTCTCTCTCTCTCTCTTTCTCTCTCTCTATATATATATATCTATATATATATATTAATAATAGATATACATGTTTTCCTCATATATACAATTTTTCTACTAGTGAAGAAAAAAACAATCTATATGTATTATTAATATAAATTATAGCTCTGTTATTAGACATCGAGCACTATGGTTTTTAAAGTAAGCAAGTAATATTTAAGAAATATTATTTTTTTGTCTTACCAGACTTTGAGTTATGCTACTTTGTGTCTTCCATATGTTTTGCTAGACCTTTCAACTACCTGATGAATATTCATGAACGTTCTCAAATTTAAAAGCCTTTTATGTAAACACACACAACAAAATAAATCCTACATTACCTTGATAAAGTTTTTACTCCTGTCTCTTTTTATTCATATATATATATATATCAAAGGCAACCAATGCCTTTGCGAAGTTTAAGCATCACCTGTGGGATGTTTGTGGGATTTCGCTGAAAACGAAAATCAGTGACTATCAAGCAGTCATTCTCACCACACTTCTTTATGGGTCAGAATCATGGACACCATACAGGACACAGATTAATCAATTTGATGCTTTTTGTAGATGCTGTCTTCATTCAATATGCAATTATACATGGCAGGACAAAATCTCTAACCGTGATCTTTTCATCAAATGTGGTATCGGTGGTATCGAATCCTTTCTGATGCAATCAGAGTTCAAATGGGCTGGTCGTATCATCAGAATGAGTGATGATCGGATGCCGAAAATCTTCATGTGTAGCCAACTTTTTCAGGGTAAGCGTAATGTAGACCGTCCTTGGTTACATTTCAAGGATAAACTTAAATACAATTTAATTGCTGCAAACATCCTTAAGGAGGAGTTCGAACTTGCTGTTGAAAACCGAGCAAACTGGAGAATTACCTGCTACCGAGGTATAACCAACTTTAAAAAGAATCATCTCAACCATCTGAGAGAATTTAGAACCAACACTAAACCTCGAGCTAATACATCAGCTGATATGACGGTGAACCCATCAGCATGTCCCTCGTGTGTACTTGTTCGCAATTCCCATGCAGGATTGTTGTCTCATACGAGACATAAACATAAAAACTGAACTAAAATACACTCATACATTGAAAATGACGGAAGAGTCCATCAATTATATATATATATGTGTGTGTGCATGTGTGATGCTAACTTCCATGTAAGCGACTCCTTGTGCTTTCTTGGACTAACTGAAGTGGAAAGATTATATTGAATCAGTTGCTAAGTTTGGTGCAAGAAAAGTTGGTTCACTGTCTTGTGCAAGACAATTTTTCTCACCAGAATCTATCTTACCTATTTATAAGTTTACCATCTGTCCATATGTTGAATATTGCTACCACATCTGGTCTGGTGCTTCTGCTATATATTTAGGGATTCTTGATAAAATCCAAAGAATAATTTATCTTGCATATTTATAAGTCTACTACTCATCCTTGCCTTGAATATTGCTGCCACATCTGGTCTAGTGCTTCTGCTATATATTTAGAGATTCTTGATAAAATCCAAAATAGAATCTGCATTACTACTGGTCCTGATCTGACATATTGACTTCAGTCACTTTCCCACTGCCTTAATGTAGCTTCCCTGTACCTTTTCTGTCAATATTTTCATGGTAATTATTCCAATGAGCTTTCCTGTTTGGCATCTAGATATTATAAATTTAAGTGTAATGCTAGATTGGCACTGAGGTATTATCATTTTACAACTGATATGTCTTGATGTGGTGAAGTTGGAGGACATTGGCTGTGGTTTAACCTGGAGAGGGATGGACTCCGTCAGGTTTACTTGGCCAAGCCATGCTATGCATGAATGAATATCTTCATCCCAGATATATGGAGGGATTTGGTCAAGTGCTTAGCTAAGCTAAGACCATATCCTATGACCACACCCAGTCATGGGTGTAACAGAAGGCAAAATATGATATAAATATGCCTTTTTTTTTTATTTTTTTTTTTTGTAGGTGTGTTCATCCTGAGTATGAGGCACAGCTTATACAGTTATGTGTGAAAGATAACCGTTCATCCTAGACTTGAACAGGTTAAAATTGTAGTGATTACGGAAGTAACCTCTTCACAATCGGTTCCACTAGGCAATAGTTCATAGGAACAATCTGCTTGAGTGGAATTTACATCTTTACCAGGGTAATACAAAAGGAATGAAGGTAGTCTGCTACATTTGGTCTGGTGCTTCTGCTATGTATTCAGAGATTCTTGATAAAAGAATCTGCAATGTTATCAATCCTGATCTGGTATCTAGACTTTAGTCACTTTTGCACATCCATCATGCTACTTCAGTGTGCCTTTTCTAGAATTATTTTCATAGTAATTGTTCTGATGAGCTTTCGTCTTTGATATCTTGACTTTATGAATTCAAATGTAGTACTAGATTGGCAGTTAGGTCACATCATTTTACAGTTGAAATGGCTTTGTTTAACTCTAAGTTCTATGGTAACAGTTTCTTCTTCTTTACTTGTAGAACTCTCTTCTGGCTTCTTGCATTTATGTTAGCTTTGACCTTGAAAACTTAAATATAATGTCAGTCGTTATCTTCCGTCTTCTTAATTCCTGTTCTTTTATCGTTCTCTCTCCTTAAAAGTATTTGCTTTTTCGCATATTATTTCACACTCAGTAACACCTTGTGTCTTAGTAGCTTTATTGCCTTGCTTGGGGCAAAATGATTAAAAAAGAAAATTAATAGTCTGTATATAAATAGCATAAATAGAAATAAAATGATAAAATTTGTTTGTTCCTTTTTGTGTTACATGTCTGCCTCTGCTTAAATGCTCCTCAATGTGAATTTAATTACGACCAATGAATTGGAGCCTCCATTAATAAAGAAAGAATTGTAACTCCCCAACGTAAATATGTTTTGCCTTGTTGTGGCCCACTCAAAATGGTGACCTCTGTGTCTACAAAAGAATCAGTTCAATGCTCAAACGCCTATGATGTTTGACTATGAAGGCCAATCGAATCACAGCACCCTGTGTAACTTCTTCCCATCACTTACAAGTAACTAAACGATTGTAGTGATTTCAAAAATGAAATTAGTCCAAATAACAATATCCATTTTTACTCCCTATCGACTCACCAAGATGACGGTTGAAGGTTGGCGTAGAGTGATGAGCTGGGAATAATTAATGTCGAGTTGGTACGCCAATGATGGGTGAGGTATAGTTGTCTACCAATGGAGTTATTATAGCTTTCACCTCCTCTTTGAGATATTTGCAGTCCTTCTGCACCCACGTCCTTTTCCGTTCTTCATTTAGCTCTGATAACTGTGAATTGTTCTATGATTTGCGGCCTAATTTGATTTACCTGTTAATCTAATTAAATCCGAGTGCAAAACTGAAAATTAATTTGATTGCGATTTCTCTTTATTCCCTACTATGCTGCAATTTGTTTCTCTGTATGCACTTTTACCTTTCCGATCTTGTTTTCTCCCTCTTCATCTTTTATTCTTCCCCCTAGCTACTTTTATCTCACTCCCAAAGTTTTTGTCTCTCTTGGTGAATAGCTCCTCTTCTCAGGCAGGCTCCTTGCTGGAATGCTTATTGGGATTTCAAATTCACACAGATAACAATGCTACTCATCTATGCAATCCATCGATAAAGATGCCAGAAAATGGTTGGTTCCTTGTACAGCTGTAGAAAGTACCTGACACCTTCTGCGACACTCTGTCTTTACAAGAACCAGATCAGACCAAAATACATGATTGTCATATCTATGCTGGCAGTACCCAGTCCTCACTTTTCACTTTGATAGTGTTCAAAAATATCTACACTGCCTTGTGTGTGATGAATTCTACACCCCTTTTCCCACTGATAGAATGTAGCAAGCCTCTCATTAATCTATTGTTATTTCCATGGCAAATCTTTGTTTTGTTTTTCTTTGTTTGTTTAAAGGCATATCAACATTGCTATGGGTCATTTAATACCGAAATTTAATTTTCTTGGGAGCATTAGTAATTTCTTTTACAAAAATGTATTGCTGGTAATATTGTTTTTTTTATCAAAAATATATTGCTGGTAATATTTTTTTCCTTACAAAAATATAGTGTGGGTAATATTTTTTATGAAAAATATATTGCTAATAATATTTTTTTTTACCAAAAATATATTGCTGGTATAATTTTTTTTACCAAAAATGTATTGCTGGTAATATTTTTTTCCCTTACAAAAATGTATTGTTGGTAATATTTTTTTTATCAAAAATATATTGCTGGTAATATTTTTTTTATCAAAAATATATTGCTGGTAATATTTTTTTTTACCAAAAATGTATTGCTGGTAATATTTTTTTTCCTTACAAAAATGTATTGTTGGTAATATTTTTTTTTATCAAAAATATATTGCTGGTAATATTGTTTTTTTTATCAAAAATATGTTATGGTAATATTTTTTTTCCTTACCAAAATATATTGTTGGCAATATTTTTTATCAAAAATATATTGCTAATATTTTTTTTTACCAAAAATATATTGCTGGTAATATTTTTTTACCAAAAATGTATTGCTGGTAATATTTTTTTCCTTACAAAAATTTATTGTTGGTAATATTTTTTTTATCAAAAATATATTGCTGGTAATATTTTTTTTCCTTACAAAAATGTTTTGTTGGTAATATTTTTTTATTAAAAATATTTTGCTGGTAATATTTTTTTTTTACCGAAAATGTATTGCAGGTAATATTTTTTTTCCTTACAAAAATTTATCGTTGGTAATATTTTTTTTATCAAAAATATATCGCTGGTAATATTTTTTTTTTTACCAAAAATTATTGCTGGTAATATTTTTTTTTTTTTTACCAAAAATTATTGATGGTAATATTTTTTTTTTTTTTACCAAAAATTATTGCTGGTAATATTTTTTTTTCTTACAAAAATGTATTTGTAATATTTTTACTATAAAAATATATTGCTGGCATGTTCACTATAAAAATGTATTTCTACACTTTCACGGTGTTTTGACCCATTTGGGGGTTCAGTATTTACCAGTAGCTGGGACCCTAACAGGTGCTACTACCCCGAGTCAGAGTGAACCTGGGAACAACAACAATTAAGAGGTGGTTCCACACTCTTCAAAATCTCCTAATCAAAGGCTCTGCTGCCAGATGTAGTTTATCGTCATACCCAGGATGACATGGCAAATGTACTGACAAGCTAAATTTCTTTGTCCCACCAGTTCTGAGCTTCACAGCTGGGACCCGCCATACCACATGCATAGGGTCAAATCATTCCTATTTCCTTCATATTTCATTAGTAAGGAAGAAGTTCTATTTAGGTAGCTTTTTTCCAAGAATTACGACTTTATAGGACATACTCCCAAGAGGATGCTTCCCTGATCACCACAATCTTAATCTCTTTAAATCTAGGGCTAAACTTTTCTTGCTACATATCCTAATAAACTGCACTTCTTAACCGCTGCCCTTACATTCATGCAATAACCTCCTTCAGTAACACTCTACCTTGACTGGCTCTTAAGCATTGTATTACAACTTAGGCTATCAGCCAACAGGTGGGAGTAGACATTGCAGAATTGGAAATAAAGGTTGAGCTCTTGGTAAAATTCTAATTCAAACTCCTTTGAGTACTTTATGGTTTTGTAACAGAATGAACAAATTCATCACTTTATTCTACGATCAAACTTGACAAGAGATTTCTGCTTATTTTAATGCAGGCAGTATTAGTTGTGTTAGTGTTCATCATTATTTTAATATTATTTTCATCCTCATTTGTTATTGGATGAAGCATTGTCAGCCAATAATTATTAATTTTTGACTAGTATTTACTTTCATCTTCATTTTTTATTAGATGAAGCATTGTCAGCCATTATTATTAATTTTAGACTAGAATTTACTTTCATCTTCATTTTTTATTAGATGAAGCATTGTCAGCTATTATTATTAATTTTTGACTATTATTTACTTTCATCTTCATATTTTATTAGATGAAGCATTGTCAGCCATTATTATTTTTTTGACTAGAATTTACTTTCATCTTCATTTTTTTATTAGATGAAGCATTGTCAGCTATTATTATTAATTTTTGACTATTATTTACTTTCATCTTCATATTTTATTAGATGAAGCATTGTCAGCCATTATTATTAATTTTAGACTAGAATTTACTTTCATCTTCATTTTTTATTAGATGAAGCATTGTCAGCTATTATTATTAATTTTTGACTATTATTTACTTTCATCTTCATATTTTATTAGATGAAGCATTGTCAGCCATTATTATTAATTTTTGACTAGAATTTACTTTCATCTTCATTTTTTATTAGATGAAGCATTGTCAGTCATTGTTATTAATTTTAGACTAGAATTTACTTTCATCTTCATTTTTTATTAGATGAAGCATTGTCAGCCATTATTATTAATTTTTGACTGGGATGCAAGTAGCTCAATAACTGAACAATACTTTTGCCAAATTAGCACATTTCACCCCAAACAAGGCAATAAAGCCACTAAGCCATAAAGAGTTATTGTGTTTTAGCATATATAAGAAAAAAACACTATTAAGGAGAGTGAACGAAAAAGATCAAGAATTAAGAAGACAGAAGATAACAACTAAAAGTTGTTTGGGAAACAAGTTGAAATAATAATTTTAACAAATGATACAAAATCTTCATCCTTGATGATGGTGTGAATTGAGTGTAATGATTATCTCTTAAGGAAATCGAATGTTGGAGGATTTCCACAAAGATGAAGAAGAAACTTGAGGCAACAGAGATTTGGTTTTACAGAAGGATGGTAAGGATATCATGGACTGAGCGTGTGAGCAACGATGAAGTCTTAGAGAGGATGCAAACAAGGAGGAGGCTTATACTTAATATCAGGAAGAGGCAGCTGAAGTTCCTGGGACACATAATGAGGAAGGAGGGTCTGGAGAATCTGATACTCACGGGTCGAATAAAGGGAAAGAGAGATAAGGGAAAACAAAGTGTCATTCTCAGATGATTAGTAAACAAGAAGGATGCTAAGGATATCATGGACCGGGTGTGTGAGCAACAATGAGGTCTTAGAGACGTTTCAAACAAGGAGGAGGCTTATACTTAATATCAAGAAGAGGCAGCTGAAGTTCCTGGGATGTGTAATGAGGAAAGAGGGCCTGGGGAATCTGATACTCATGGGTCAAATAGAGGGAAAGAGAGACAAGGGAAAACAACGTGTGACATACCTGTCGGGCTTAAGCAAGTGGATGACAGAACTTGGTCTGGAGGAGGAACAGAGGGAAGGAACTTGTTGAGAACTGCAAGGGATAGAGGGAAGTGGAGAGCCATGATCGCCTATGTCCTGAAAGGACATGGCACATAAAAAGAAAGAAAGAAAGAAGCTAGAAATTACAATCGGCTGCTGAAGAAAGTATATCATGCAAATGCTGTGCATGTATGTCTATGTGTTGGTGGGGGTAAGTTAGAAGTTGGACGGTTGCATCTCTTTGTATGGTCAATGAGAAAATGTATATATGTGTGTGTCTATGGCATAGAGGAATTAATGAAGAGGCTTGTCTCTGGCTCTTGTGATCAGCAGCATTTGTTATATAATATTTTAGTCAGATCAAAAAAGCATTTTTTTTGTGTCATTCTGATTGGTCAATAAATCTAAGAAAGGCATTTCTTTTCAAACTAGAGCAACTTATCCGGATCTTATTGGTTGAATCCTTTGAAGTTCAAATTAGAAGCTTTTAACTTGAATTTATTTTTTAATTATCACATAATTATTTTGCGTAAATGAAAATATAATATATCACATTATTTATTTTTTATTTATCACATAATTATTATTTTGCAGAAATAAGAATATAATATATTGCATTATTTTCTTATTGGCTCAAAATTAATTGTTTATTAAATTTTATTTTAGATTTGTTTCAAGTTACTACAACAGTCATCAACAAACTGTGGCCTGTACGCTGTATGCGACTCCTCTGGTTTTGTGAATGTCATAACTAAATTCACAAGGAAAATAATGTTTTTCAAATTTTGGTTGTTTTCTTTCATTCTCACGTGTTCACTCACAGTATCTTGCACTTCTACATAACTGCATACATAACAATGATTATATTATGAAATGGACAAAGTCCGACAATTATTTTTTAAAACATTTCTTATGTTTATATGTTTTTTTTATAGATACAAATATTTAAGTAAATGCTCTGTTTATAATAAAAAGTATTAACAACATTTAACAGCCTGAATGTCTGAGAAATTTTCATAGAAAATATTCGTCCTCTGACAGGAATCAAACCTGTATCCTATATGTAATCGTCATATAGCCTGACGTGCCTTTACCAATTGGGCCACAGAGGAGCATTCAGTTAGCAAGGTCGATTTTACTGTATTTAAAGACAATTCTCCATGATTTTCTCTCATACATTCATATCTGCTCAATAAACAGAGCATTTACTTAAATATTTGTATCTATAAAAAGAATGTATAAACATAAAAAATGTCTGAAAAAATAATTGTTGGACTTTGTCCATTTCATAATGTGTGACGTCATTTGTTTACATTTGGATACGTATTGAGCAGATATGAATGTATGAGAGAAAATCTTGGAGAATTGTGTTTAAAAACAGTAAAATCGACCTTGCTAACTGAACGCTCCTCTGTGGCCCAATTGGTAAAGGCACGTCAGGCTATATGACAGTTCCGTATAGAATACAGGTTCGATTGCTGTCTATGAAAATTTCTCGGACGTTCAGGCCAGTAAATGTTGTTAATACTGTTTATTATAAAACAGAGCATTTACTTAAATATTTGTATCTATAAAAAGGACGTATAAACATAAAAAATGTCTTAAAAAAACAATGATTATGTACAATGTTTGTTGATTTTTGTAACCTTTCATTGACGATAACATTTTCATCATTTTAAACCATTGGTAATTTTCACTAAGGAAGACCACATGTGTAAGCATTTTTAGCTTTAGAAACAGGAAATATTCATGGTAATTAAAAAAAAAAGAAGGATTTTTGTATTCTCAAATAAATACAAATTACATGCAGTAGCCTGTGTTAATTACATTGACGTCAGTGATAATATATTAAGACATCAATATTTTTTTTTTAATTATAGAAAGCAAGAGGAAAAATTAAATTTAAAGAAAATCAACTTTTCTGCATTTCTAAGACAGATGCTTATGTGTACGGTCTTCTGTAGTGAGAATAGTTGAGGCACCTTCACTGTGTGGCCTGCCTTATGATGAGCTGTATCTCATGTAGCCCACTAGTCAAAAAAGGTTGCCTATGCCTGTATTGCACTATAAAAATGTATCATTGTCTAATTGTTTCATCTTTTTTTCCTTTCAGCCTGTGTACCTCCTTCTGTACATCAAGAATGGCACAGGTAAAACAGCACTCCCTTCCCCCACCAGAACTTCACGATGGAACACATTATCGGTAAACGGCGAGGACATGAGTGACGTTGAGATTGACCAGCTTAACATTCATGATTATGCTATCTTTGAACGAGAACAGGAACTGGAACCTGACTTTCGGGTTAGCATACGGTCCAGATCCTTTCCCGAGAATCATTACCCCAAAATTGATTCATCTACTAACTTGGTAGAGAAGCCACGTGT
>CAHIKZ030004049.1:1715000-1760000 GCA_903632075.3 Acanthosepion pharaonis
TTCAAACACACTGGGTTGTGTATTGATATTTTTTGTTTTAAATATTTCAATTAGGTTCCTTGACTAATTTCGCCCAGCATAGCCATCATCAGGAGAAAAAATAATTTTGCTTCTTAATAACAGTTAACTGTAGGAATAAATGACTCTGAAGAAAGTGAACTTTATCTGTAGTTTACATTTGTTTTTTATCATTAATTTTGGTCACTCCTTGTGTTGGTCAAACGGCCTCTTTCAAGTTGTTTTTAAGATAGAGGCTGGGGAGATTCAGAATTCCCTTCTTGGCCATTTTGACAGTTTTCTTGGTTGCTGGGAAGGGGATGTGTAAGTGTTAAGTGTATGTTATCTTTTACATATATATGTATATATATACACTATATCTCTATATCAAAATATCAATTACAAGGCTTGTGCCCACATTGTGTTGAAACACCAGTTCCCATACAATCATGAAAGTTAAGCAACATCAAGCTTGGTGAGTACCTAGATGGGTGACCACTTGGGAATAGCAGGTGATGCAAGCTTGGATGTGTTTTAATGGATAATAGCTTGAAATTGTTAATTGGAGATAGCTGAGGTCCAATTCCAGTTGGGTTCGTTATCTTCCTTTAAGTGCAAATAGCCTTTTGAAAGCTATGGATCCACCTCTTCTGATCCCCCAGCTATGGGTTAATTAGTAAGACTTGTATCACTAAACCATTTTTATTTCTCCCTCTACAAAAAAAATACTACTATCTAAAAATATTTTCTACATTTAAATAAGCGGCAAAGGGTTAAGCTGTAGAAAATAAATGAATCATTCAAATTGTGCAACTGCTGAAAAGTTCTCGGCTTGACCAAAAAGCCCATCCATTCCAAAATCTGAATTATATTTAGTCATATTTTTTCTTTTTCTGTATTTTTTTTTTTTTTTTTTTTTGCCAATCTTGCATTTTTGGGGAGGGTGGAGTATGAAAGGCAGGTTAAGTTTTATACAATTTCAATCTAAATTAGGTCAAGTTTCATTTTTTTTGTGTATGTAACTATATCCCACATTTTTATTTCTATAATAATTGCAAATTTTCTTTTGGTTTTTAACATTTTTCTTTCATTTAAATAACAAAAATGACTTTTCTGAACAATTTGAGATCTAGATAAGTTTTTACAAAAAAGTATATATATATATATATGTATAATGAAACATATATTGTTAAATATAACACACATTGAATGTCTATTATGTTTGATCATGAGC
This sequence comes from Acanthosepion pharaonis, assembly GCA_903632075.3. Classification (NCBI taxonomy): domain Eukaryota; kingdom Metazoa; phylum Mollusca; class Cephalopoda; order Sepiida; family Sepiidae; genus Acanthosepion; species Acanthosepion pharaonis. The sequence continues at coordinate 1,716,232 of CAHIKZ030004049.1, forward strand.
CATTCTAAATTTATATATACATATATATGTCTGTGTGTGTGTGTGTGTGTGTAAAATTTCAGAAATAAGTAAAATATAAAGGACAGTATGAATAAAGTTTTTTTATTTTATATATATATATATATATATATATATATATATATATATATATACTACAGTTCAAAAGTTTGAAGCCACTCCCAGAATTAGCATGGGATGAACTTGACAGAAGAGTGAAAAAAAATGAAGAGCTTTTAGAGTCTTTGAAAAAAAGAATGGAATCAATTATCAGACTGATACTTTGAGAAACTTTGCAACAAATGCCAAAAATATGTGCTGCAGTAATCAAGGTTAAAGGAGGATATTTTGACGAGAGCAAAATTTAATTTAATCATAAAATGATATTCTTCTTTTTGTCATAATAAAATTTGCAATAAAAAATCATGTCTAATTTTTTTTTTAACCATGTGCAATAATTTTCTCTTATTTAAAGTACAAAAGAACTACTTTTGGGGCCAATTTAAAAAATTACCAGGGTACCTGTCTACTAGGGCAGCTAGCCAATCCCTATTGCAGATGCTCGCTCAGGCACATTTGTGTTTGTTCAACACCCACAGAGCCAACCTATAGTTTATACTGCAACTATGCTGAGCAGACTATAGTTAAGGTTTCTGGGAGAGAGCGTGTTATCTAGGTTGATCAGCGATCTGAACAAGGCCAGCACACTCAAACCCTCAGTCATGATGACTTGTGACTTCATGCTTGCACAGCTATCGATGGGCACCAAATGTTCTGCCTATCCAATTTCACTCACAAGGCTTGGGTCAATCTGTAGTATGATTTTTCAGGCACTTTTCACAGGTGCTGCATGGCGGCATTGTCCCTCTCCAGATGAATAATAATCAAGAAGTCTCCTTCCTGACAAATTAACTTTGGTGAAATTCGAACACGGGTCTCATGGTCAGAAAGTGAACTTTTTCACCAGTCGGCCATGCACCCATATATATATATATATATATATATATATATATATATATATGCTCCAAAGTAGATGAGTGCTGAAAAGTTCTTTTTGATGTTAGTTTATTTAGTCAAATTATTATTTTTCCCCATTTACTTATTTTTTTCTTATTTGTTTTGTTTTCGTTTTTCAGTATTTACTTTGCGTAATACTTTTTTAGAGGGTATTTTTATTCGCTCAAGCTTGCTTGGACATTCATGGGTCTATCACGTCAACCATGACGGACTTGCATCAAAGTCGGAAGGTCATTAGTGTGGCATTAGTGGTTGCTGGGTGACTAGCCCATCGTGCACTATTGCTAGGTATCCAGAGCAGTAGATCACTAGCAAGTTCTTGTTTTTTGCTCACCAGCAGAGTTCTGCAAAGTGCATCCTTCATTTGCATAAGATTGTAGAAATATCAGGGATGGGTCTATAGAGCAGTGATTTAGGTGGATGTTGTTTCCAAGAGATGTTAAGTATAACTCTCAGCATCCGAGTGTAGATTTCATTAAGCTTAGAATCAAGGGTTTTAGTTAATCTCCAAGCAGTGGTACCAGACATTAACATGTCAATTATGCAATTTAATCTGAATTGTCAATTTTTATATTTTGCCTATATAGACAAGAATTTATTTTATATACAGTATGAGACAAAGAAATGGACACGTCCATAGAACGTCGATTTTTGTATTTTTTACCAAGACAAGTGAGTAATAGAATTTGTTTATTAATACTAGTTATTAATACAGGTATACATATATACAAGTCAAAAAATGATTTAGTATTTTGCTGGGTAACCTTTTGCTTTAATAACAGCCTTAATTCTTTGTGGCATTCTATAGACTAAATTCTTTAGTAAGTCAACATCCTTCACCAGATTTTTCCTGCATTTCTTTAATTCTCAAAAAAGCTCATCTTCTGTGTTAACTTTCCTATTATGGACACGCTTGTCCCTTATTGCTCAAAGGTTTTCAATTGGGTTAAGGTCAGGACTGTGACTAGGCCACTGGAAGGGTTGCAATTTACCCTCATTGCACTTCCTCTCTTGTTGACGTTTATTCTTTAAGGCAGTATGCTTAGGATCGCTATTCTTGACTTGTATAATGTATATATGTACACTTGTATTTTTACCCTGTATTAATAAACGAATTCTATTACTCACTTATCTTGGTAAAAATACAAAAATCGACTTTCTATGGGTGTGTCCATTTTTTTGCCTCATACTCTGTGTGTGTGTGTGTATATATATATATAAAAAAATCTGAATGAATGACATGTATGAGTAGATAGGTTTACCTCTCATCCAGTTTAAACTCTTCCCTGGTCTTTTGAACAGGAGAGAAGATGTGTCCCTTGTTTAGGATTAGGCTTAATTGTCTTAAATTGTCTGAATTTCTTAGATGAAGCCTTGGTAATTTTTATTCATTTTTGACTAGTATTTCTTTCATCTTATTTCTCTTGCTTTTCAACCAAGTAGTAATAATCTTTTAAGTTGTCTGAATTTCTTAGATGAAGCCTTGCCAATTATTATTCATTTTTCACTAGTATTTCTTTCATCTTATTTCTCTTGCTTTTATACCAATTCATGATAATTTTAAATTTTATGAATTTCTCAAAGTCGTATATTTGTACGATCACTAAAAGAATTAGAACAATCATCAATTCCTTATAACTATTCCAGAAGGTATCTGACTCCTCCTGGAATGCTCTGTCTTTACAAGAATCAAATCTGACCAAAAATAGAGTATTGCTGGCCATGAGTTGCCCAGTCCTCACTGTCTAGCTTTGACAGAGTTCAAAAGTGGTTACACAGCCTTGTGAGTGATGAATTACATTTTACCATGCAACTCCTTTTCAACAGACAGACCATTATTAGCCTCTCACTACTACAATGCTTTTTCCATGCCAAATGTTTATTCCTTAGTTCCACCAGTTCAGGCCTTCATAGCTAGGAACCTCCTTGTCATGTACAAATGATTCACTCACCCTCACTCCTTTTGTATTCCATTAGTAAGGAGGAAGTTCCATCTAGACAACTTCTTAGAACTGATGTATCATAGAACAGACATCTGAACAGATGCCTCCCTGACCACTCCAATGTTAACCTCTTCAACTGTTATCTATCCTACATATCCTCATAATATGCACATCTCATTTGCTTAATTCTTCCTTTTGCACCTTTAGAACAACTTCATACAGTAACCCACTACCATGAGTGACTCTTGGGCCTTGTATAGGGTGATCAATAGTATAAAACTGCCATAAATACAAGATACTCAGTGAGGATTGAAATCGCTTCACAAAGTCACAAATGTGGGGTACCCGAAGAGGATTAACTTTTATACCCAATTGTAATGGTGTCCTGAGACAAGAAAAAAAGAAAAATTGAAAGATGAAATTTTTGAGATGATGGAAAAAATGACAGCAAATAGTGCCAAGGAATGGCACAGTATAGAACATAAATAGAAGCAGACAAAAGATGAATGGTGCAACAAAAATGGTGTGCAGTATAGAAAGACTGAGCATCATAGAAATGACAGGACAAAAGATGTGCTCAACAACTGGATGGACAAAATCTAAAAAGGAAGCATCCGAGTCAAACAGAACAGACATTTAAATATCTGGGAAGTGTTATAATTGATGAAAGAAAGTCTGGTGCTGAAATCTGAAATCACATTGGATAGCAACTTCTAAAAGTTAAGCAAAATATTAAGAAACAGGGAAATTTCTGGGGAAGCAAAGAAAAGAGTGCTGAACTGCTATATAATATCATTCCTCCTATATGGCAGTGAACATTGAACAATTTCATCACAGATGAAGAAGAGACTTGAAGCAACAGAAACAAAGAAAAGAGTACTGAACTGTTATGTAATATCAGTCCTCCTATATGGCAGTGAATGCTGGACAATCTCCTCACAGATAAAGAAAAGACTTGTGAGTTCGTGCTAGCATAGTTATCAACAACACTCAAGTGTTCCGTCTACCCAATTTCACTCACAAGGCTTGCATCAACCCGTGCTATGGTTTTCATGCACTTTCCAAAGGTACCGCACGCTGGGATCAACCCCTCCATCTGATAAATTCAAGAAATCTCCTTCCTGACAAATCAACCATGGTGAGATTCGAACCCAGGTCTCCTGGTCAGAATGTGAACATTCTAACCACACAGCCACGTACCCATACTGTTATGTAACGTCACTCTTCCTGTATGGCAGGGAATGCTGGACAATCTCATCACAGATGAAGAAGAGACATGAAGCAACAGAAATGTGGTTCTACAGAAGGATGCTGAGAATATCTTGAAGTGAACATGTGGATAATGAGCAAGTTTCAGTGAAAATGGAAACAAAATAACACTTATATTTAGAAAGAAATGGTTAAAATTTCATTATGATGAAAGTGGGCTTGAAGAATTTGACACTCACAAGGCTTATTGAAGATTGGAGGAGGGAAACAGCAAGTAATCTGACATGCTTGAAGGTAGAACAGGAGCTGAGATGGATAGTAAGAGGACAAACATTGCGAAAAGCTACAAACGATAGGAAGTTGTGGAGAATAATGATCACCTACAGTCTTGTTCAAATTAATTGAAACAAAATGAATAATTCCATTATTATTTACTATTTTTTCATATTTTCCCAATGAAACATAAGCCAGTACACATGTTAGTACTTCATTGTCTATTCCACAGAGTCATTCCTTACAGATTGACCACAGATTCTAGATTAGATTCAAATCAGGAGAGTTTCTTGGCCAGTCTATAGTAATTTCATTTGCTCATTGGTAAGGTTTGCCAGTGTGTTCATGTAGCGTTATAATTTTCGTAGGCTTCCCTGTAGTAACGTCCATTGCAGACAATAGTCTTAGGACAACTAATCGACAGTTAAGACAATAGTATATGGGTGTGATAAAAATCTGATGCAATATTTTTCAAGACCAAACAAATTTCATCATACACTCTGAAAATACATTCATATTACTGCCCACCACTGCAAATGACCTAATCTGAAGAAAAAATAGAAATCGATTACACCCTGTCACTCCAGTGAGTCTAAAACTGACCATCTGGGGAAAGAAAGTAAACTAAAGCAGTTGTTTCTATTAATTTGCACAAGAGTGTCCGTATTGAAATAATTCTAATAGGGCTAATGATTCATCTCTAAGAATAGAAATCGCAATGTCATATATCCATTTAAATGCTGACAATTGGAACACGAAAATCGTATATTTCTACCATTCCTAAAGATGCTGCAAAAGTTTCTGGTTCTTTGTAAGGTCTCAGAAATTGTCTGACTTGTTTTGTAGTATTCATTGATTCCTTGAGAATATTCTCTTTCATACTTGGATAAAAATTCATAATATCAAATAGCATTATTATTATTAAACGTTGGGTCACTGACAGTTCAGATTATAGAATATTAAAGTCAATTCCAATATTAAAATATTTTCTGTTTGAAGAAAGTTGAAATACAAAAATACTTACTAGTAGTTGTATAAACAACTCATATTTTTAAATTTTATACACTTAAAATATTTTTTAAATCACATTAACATAAAAATATATTTTTAATATGCCAAAATATATTTTAAAATCATATTCACTTGAAAATATTTTTTGAATATGGCAAAAAATATTTTTTAAATATTTAAAATATCGTTTGCTTAAAATAAGCTGAAAGATAAATAAGCATGCACAAAATCTCAAAGGGGGAAAGGGAGAGAGACAGGTGTAAAGAGAGAGAGAAAGGAGGAAGGGGAGAGAGATAGATGGAAGGAGAGAGACAGGTGGAAAAAGACAGAGACAGGTGGAAAGAGAGAGAGACAGGTGGAAAGAGAGAGAGACAGGTGGAAAGAGAGAGAGACGAGAAAGAGAGAGAGACGAGAAAGAGAGAGAGGTGGAGAGAGAGAGGTGGAAAAAGACAGAGACAGGTGGAAGGAGAGAGAGGTGAAAGTAGAGAGAGACAGGTTGAAACAGAGAGAGACAGATGGAAAGAAAGAGAGACAGGTTGAAAGAGAGAGAGGTGGAAAGAGAGAGACAGGTGAAAACTGAGAGAGACAGATGGAAGGAGAGAGAGAGAGGTGGAAGGAGAGAGAGAGAGAGACAGGTGAAAAGAGAGAGAGAGGTGGAAAAAGAGACAGCTGGAAAGTGAGAGAGACAGGTGGAAATAGAGAGAGAGAGACAGGTGAAAAGAGAGAGACAGATGGAAAGAGAGAGACAGGTGGAAGGAGAGAGAGACAGGTGGAAAGAGAGTGAGGTGAAAAGCAGACATAAATGTAACTATTTATGTCCACAATCCGGATGTTAAATTAAGTCACCATCTGAGATGAACACACACCATTTCCCTCTCTCCCCACTTCCTACACAATAATAAATTTACATCTTTCTTTCAACCACTCTCTATATATGACTTCTAGTGAACACACAGACATACAAAGTTCACAGAGTTTTATAATAATAAAGATAATAGTAAGACAACAAACATTGCTAAGAGCTACAAACGATAGGAGGTTGTGGAGAACCATGATCACCTGTTGCACAAAATGAAGAATTTAAAGGCAAGCAGTCATCATAAGCATGTTGAGCACGAGAAGAGTGATTTAAAAACTACTGTACCCATTAGTGCGTGTCATCCAGTTTTTTAGAGTGGGTGTTAGATAAAATTTTAAATCTTCCAGCCCTAAGATTACTGTTAACCAGCAAGCAAGATTGGGCAAAACGAGTTAAAATTTTAGACAGACTTTATGCAGTATGTACTGAAAAATCATCAGTTACCTCCCTTTAAGATCTAGGCAGTATAAATAGCACCCTGTAATATCTGTCAGTAGACAAGTAGTTAGAGTAAAGTGCAATAAAGTTCTGGTATAAATTTATTCACTGGTTCTGTTTTTGCTACACAGTAAGGTGTTAATTTTATTATTATTATTATTATTGAATATATGATAAAAAAACCTTCAGAAAGTCCACCTGACACAAAGTGAGCTCGTAAATTAGTTTGAAAAAAGTCCAGGTGGTTCTTGAAAATTCAGAGGGTGGGCCCGAAACTTATTATATATATAATATATGAAAGATACCGGCAACTCCCCTTCTATTAACTGGAATATTATAGCAAGTACAAAATCATATGACTATAAAGGGAATAAATTTAACCCATGTTTGGTTGAGAAAATGATTATCTTAAAAACTTAAATAACCTGAGATTATTAAACAAGAGAAATGAACTGATGGTTACATGCAGGCATAAAAATAAACACATAGACCCTATCATTGTCTAGTTCTTAGTGTGTGTTATGGTTTGTTATGTATTATATATAATAATTTATTTTTAACAATTACAGTTTAATTTTTAATATTACTATTTTTTTTAAAGAAGATTAAGCTTCCTTTATCTTTTATGGTCATATGCTAATTATCTTAAAACACTTAAACAACCCAAGTTAATTAAACAAGAGAAATGAACTGATGGTTACATGCAGGCATAAAAATGGCGTAAACAAATATGAAAAAATAATAAAAATGTCTTTAATAAATAAATTGTCGGACCTTGTCCATTTCTTAATATATGACGTCATTTGTTTACATTTGATACGCCAGAGCAGTTATGAATGTACGAGATTCATGGAAGATTGAAGTTTATAAGCAGTAAATTCGACCTTGTCTACCGAAAAGGTTCTTTGTGACCCAGAGGTAAGGCACGTCAGCGTAAATGACGGTTCCGTATAGGATGCAGGTTCGAATCCTGTCAAAGAACGAATATTTTCTATGAAAATTTCTCGGACATTCAGGCCGGTAAATGTTATTTAATACTGTTTATCATAAACAGAGCATTTGCTTAAATACTTGTATCTATAAATAACAACCTTAAACATAAAAATGTCTTTAATAAATAAATTGTCGGACCTTGTCCATTTCTTAATATATATATATATATATATATATTTATATACACTTTTCACACATATATATATATATATATATATATATATATTATATTCAGTTGTATGTATATGAGTATGTGTCCCTGGGTTTCATGCTTTTGTGATCATCAGACAAACTGTTTTTTTTTTTTTTAAATTGAATCTCTTTATGCTTGTTTGACTATGTTTGGTGGTGGGCAGGGGAATCTATTTATCTATATGTAAAGGGTGTTCCAATAACTTGAACTGATTTTAAACTTAATTCACATTTAAAATCAGTCCAAGTCATTGAACACCCTTCATATATATATATATATATATATATATATAAAAAGATAGAACAGTAAGATATATAATCCAGTGTTCTTATTGGTATTTTTATTTTTACAAAATAGTGCTCAACGTAAATTTACAGAACATTAATATTATAAATTATCTGATTTAAATGGTTATTACTGTGTAACAAAAAACCATATTTTAAATCAGTTAATTTATAATATTTATATATATATATATATATATATATATATATAAATATCTATATATATGTGTGTGTATGTGTATATATGTATATATATATATATATATAAATTCCCAAGAGGATAGAATCCAGATAGAGCTCTATCTACAAGACAGAGCAAGAATATAATATAAAAGGCTGAAACACTAATATTCCATGATTATAATTTATTACATTGGAATTGTAATCACAATCCAATTCCAATTCATTAGCTTTTTGAATTTGTAGGTCTGATGAATTGGATCATGGTTATGATTCCATTGTAATATATTATAACCATGCAATATTAGGGTTTCAGCCTTTTTATTTTTTTATATATATATATATATATATATATATATATATATTATATTGGAGTTTATTGGGGTAATGCCCCTGTAGCTATTTTAGCCAAATGTGAGATTTGCATGTTGAGTGAAAATCAACAAGAATGAATTACTCCCAAAAGCAAAAGATTGTTCTTCTATCACAGGTGCTATACATACATACACACACACACACACACACACACACACACATATATATTGTAGATATAGAAAATTTTAAGCATGTGGGCTTAAACCTATAAACACTTACTGGCAACCTAAAATTTAATTTATGAGTGATTGCCTTCTTAATCACATATCTTAACTCGATGTAAACGCGTAAATTTTTTTGTTTTTTTTCTTTGTAATGCTTCAATTTCTAGCAATTTTTGTTTATTAGATTTTTACTTGTGTTTAGTTTTCAATAATTTTGCACATTTCTTTCTCTGTTCTGGCTACCCACTCCTTCCTATCCCATCACCCTATACAGGTAATTTTTTTTTTTTTCTGTCTATGTGTATTTAAATAACTCCAAAGGTGCCAATTTGAAATTTTTACTAGATTTTTAAATAAATTTAAAAAAAATAACTTTTTAATTAATTTAAAACAATTTTTTTTTTTAGTTTTCAGGTTTTTGTATTATTTTTGAAATTTTAAATTAATAACATTGCTTTTTAAATTTTTTGAATTAGTTTTTTTTAGAATTTTTTAGATTTTGAATTTTAAAAAGAAATATTTCTTTTTTATTCTTTTTTTTATTTTTTTAGTCTTTTATTTTTTTTTTATATTTTTTAACTTAAAAATTAAAAAAGTAATTTTTAAGTAATTACTTGATTAATTTTAATCATTTTTGGTAATCCCCCCTTCTCAGATTGTTAATATGCATCCTTTTCAAAAATGATCCTTTTCAAAATGCTCCAGACTTGCTGATTTCAGTGACGACTATACCCTGAGTTACCTCCCTTGTGTATACTTGATGTTGTCTTGCTACCAGTGTTCAGTATTGTCTTAGATTTAGTTCTATGTTGTGTTTCACTTTGCCAAATAATGCGCTATTTTCAAAAGAGAAAAACTCTTTGAAAATAGTGCTTGCTATGTTTCTGTTGTATTTGTAGTATATTTATGTTTTTAAAAGATGAAGGTAACTGAAAAATATACTTGGAAGTAATCAGTATTTCATTTGTAAAATAAAAACAGCAACACCATTTAATGTCATTCAAATAAAAATATTAAACATTATCAATCATTATTTAATTTTGATTCCTTTCATCTTATCTCTCTTGCTTTTCCACAAGTTTGTAATAGTCTTTAATTGTCTTTCATGAGACATTATCAATTATTATTCTTTTTTGACTAATATTTCTTTCATCTTATTTCTCTTGCTTTTTTTTTAACAATTCATGATAGCTTTAAATTGACTGAATTTCTTAGATGAAACCTTGTCAATTATTATTCATTTTTGACTAGTATTTCTTTCATTTTCTTTCTCTTACTTTTGCACCAAGTAGTAATAGTCTTAAGTATTTCTTTCATCTTATTTCTCTTGCTTTTTTTTACCAATTCATGATAGCTTTAAATTGACTGAATTTCTTAGATGAAACCTTGTCAATTATTATTCATTTTTGACTAGTATTTCTTTCATCTTATTTCTCTTGCTTTTTCACCAAGTAGTAACAGTTTTTAATAATTTCTTGTTTATTAGCAGTTCTTTCTCTTTAAGTTTTTGTTTTTATTATTAATAACTTTTCATTTTGATTCATATTTATTTCACCCTCTCAATGGAAAAAAAATTTAGGTCCATATTCAAAATACAAGACAATTAACAATAGACATTATATTGAATTTTTACAAGAAATTACCTACCATTATGTCTAAAGATATATTTCACTGCTTTTTGCTTTCTTATTAGTATAAATGCTAATTTTAGTTGGTAATTTATTTTTTGAATTAACATCCTTGTTTTTCTGAAAGAATCAAATTAACAGCAACTGGCCATTGTGATAAGAAAAGAATGAAACCCCATGACAGGTGACTTCTGTCTTTTAGGGTTTGCTCTCTGCATGACTGTGCCTTTAAGACACATTTTATAAGGTTGGCCTTCATAAAAATAGCTCAGATAGATGTTTTATTTAATTTCTCTTTCAAGCTTTTGAGCTGAAAAACAATTTTATTTTTTTTGGTGGGGGGGATGTTGCTTTTCGAGCCAGAAATGCTTTCTCTTTCAGGCTTTTTATTGGCTGGCTTTTAATTTTCAATATGTTACAACCTGTCATATTGAAAACTTTCATTTTGAATTTTAAAACAAATAAATCCATCATGGCTCTGAACAGTTCCAGACTGACTACAGTTCTTCTTTATTCTTTAAATACTGATTACCAGCAAGTTTAATAAGAGTTGAATTTGTTAACCATAAACAAAGAGTTTTCTTGTTTGTTAATTATCTATCATCTTATTTTATGCTACAAAGACTATATTGAATATTGTGCTCTGTGATTTAATGTTATGAAAATAATATCATTGTATGTATTTGTTAACAATATGTAACATAAAATATTTTTATATAACATTGTTGTTTGCATATGTAAACAACAATATATAACATGTTGTTTATATAATATATAAACAATATCTAACACAAATAGTATTTACATAATACATAAACAATGTGGAATATGATGTTTACATAAAGTTGTTTACATAATGGATAATCAACAATATGTAATCTCTTTACATAATAAATAACATAAGAGATAACAATATTTAGCATATGTTGTTTACATATGTGGTTCATACAATATGTTGTTTACATAATATATGAACAATATATACCACAAATATTATTTACATAATACATAAATAATGTGGAACATGATGTTTACATAAAGTTGTTTACATAATTGGGTAATCAACAATATGTAATCTCTTTACATAATAAACAATATAAGAAATAACAATATTTAGCATATGTTGTTTACATATGTGGTTTATATAATATGTAAACAACAATATGCAAACTATTGTTTACATAATATTGATGTTAACATAATATGTAAACAATATTTAATATAAACAATATGCATAATATATAAACATAAATATGTAGCAAGATACGTAATATATAAATAACAATATGAATAAAAACAAAATGAAATACATCAGCTAAGATTTCCTTTTGTGTTTGTTCATATCATCATTTTACAGATATATACTATCTGAAATTTTATATATATAGCAATATGTAACATTTGTTGTTTACAATATTACGTCAACAATATATTATTTATTGTTGTTTATATATTATGTAAACAACAATATGTAACATTTTTTAAATATTTTTGTTTGTATTTTTTATAAAAAATGAACATTTAAAATTTGAAAAATGCCTACTGAGACTTCGGCGCAACTATAAACTCATTCATGCTAAACAAGTGGCAAGAATTATGGAACTACTACACAAACAACAAACTTATGATTTTCATTGTTCTAAATAAAAAATTTGAAATCAGAAGAAAATATAGCAGATATTAATATTTCTTGAGGAAACAGAGCTAACTTTCATATTTCTAAATAAAAAACAAAAAAAAAACCAAAAGAAAAATGTGAGAAAATATTGCTTATTTTAATATTCCTATTTCTTGGAGAATGGTACCATAGTCTCAGACTTTCTTTGAAGGAAGAAGTCATATTCACTGAAGTATCATCAAAGGAGACACCTGTACCTTTTGGTCATTTCTCTTAAAATCTGAAAATACCCTATAAATAGCCCAGGTGTCAAAAACAAGACCTCGGCCATTCAAGGTAAAACCTCAAATATCAGCTATTCCACTGAATATTTTTTTAAAGAATTAAGTCTGTTAAGCATCTTTGCTAAAATTCAATAATTGTCCATAAGCCTCAGCATCGAACCAAAACTAGTTATTCCATAGCAATTTGTTGAAAATTTGAAGGTGTCACCTCGACACCTCGGCCATCCTAGGGTTAACAGATATACTTACCAAAATGACACAAAAATATCTTGAAATACTAAAGAGTAAATTTACTCAATAAAATCGCCATTGGCTTCAACCATCTATACGACTTTGGAATCTCCTGCAACTCTTCTGGGCAGTCTCCTTGTTTAAGTTGGTGAATGCTGCCATAATGCTTGCTTTCACTTTATCCTTCGTCTTACAAGGAGTTTTGTTGTTGGGCGCCCCAAGGCGGTGTAATGGTTAGCAAGCTTGTCTCGCTAAAACAATTACGACTAAGTAGTGAGTTCGATCCTTACTGGGTGCCTCATAATTTCAGCCTTGTGCCACATCTAAGCTACGCTTGGAAAATCACTACAAGGAGTTTTGTTGGTCTCTCGCTCGACTGTGCCCGATATAATAATCAAAGGGGTTGCAGTCTAGGGAGTCAGGTGGTAAGATGTAAGAGGTGATATGGTTGTAGAAATTGTAATAACAGCCATGACTGGGTTCGTCTGCTTGTGTGGCATAGTGCAGAGTCCTGTTGCCAGATATAAAGTGTCTTCCAGCAGCCACCCTCTTGACCCAGGGCAACACTACCTCCTCAAGGCACTTGATGTAGGCCTCTGTGTTGAGTCTAAGGCTCTCATCAACAAATTAAGGAATTCTTTTCTTATCAGAATGATCAGAGAAATAAATTTTTAAATTCTGTCAGGATTTTTTCAAGCTGATTGAATCTTTTTTGTCTAATTTGATTTTTGTTACTTGTGCCAAAAAAGGAAAACTTTAATTTCAAAACCATGAAGAAGATAACGGGAAATCACTCCCATCTCCTTCCCAAGGACGCATGTCAATTCTCTGATAATAATGAAAAGGAATCTGTAGAGAGCCATGTTCACCTACTTTCTGAAGGAACACGGCACTGAAAGAAAATGAAAAAAAACATAAATTATAAATACTATATTTATTAAATTTTTTTACAATTTGTTATATCCCTGGTTGTGGGGATGAACAAAAACAAATGAAAATAAAAGGCATTAAATTAATAGTAATAAGGCAAAGCAAGAGTAATATGGCAAAATTTGAGGATTGAGGTTGATACACAAGAGCAAATTTGGATAAGCAAACATTGCATTCTGATTGGTTGAGTCAGATGAAACTGAGAACTAGCCTATTTTATTGGTTAGGAAGAAATCCCAGCATGCATTTGTGTGCTTCTGTCTATAAATTGGGGAAGGGGAAAGTACTTTGCAGTCATTCCAATAAAAATTGGAACCAGCGATGAGGGTATATAATACATATATATTTAATATAATACATATATAATTAATTTCTCCCAATCTCTGCCGAAGCTTTAAAAGTGAAACATGTTAGATTCATATATGTTTCTTATTTGTTCTTTATTTTATCATCCTGTTGGATTCCAATCCATATTTGATCTGCATTTGATTTTTAACTCTCTCTTATATATATATATATATATATATATATATATATATAAGGCAGGATGTGTGTGTGTGTAACGAATGCACGGCTGCAATTTTCGACGAATTTTCACCAAAATTTACGTGCACATGCTCCAAGTTAGCGGGAAGGTCAAGATCGACTTTTCATTCCCCAACTCCCATCGATAGTGGAAATAATTGAGAGCCAACAGCTGACTGACACGAATGTTAACTAGTATGCTAGCATGCAAAAAAAATCGATAGCTGCAATCGTCACATGGCACTTTACTCCAATTGGCTCATTTGCTTGCTTAAACTCAATGTTGATTCTGATTCCGCAGGACTGGGTTGGGTGTGAAAAAGTATTTGTTGTTAACATTTGTTTTCATTCGGTTTTTCCAGTTACGAGTACTTTTTTTAAAGCTGATCATTTTGTGTTCATTTAGTTCTTTTTTCGTAACAGATTTAACATTTAGTATAGAGCTTAGAAAAATTTTGCAGTGTGAGATAAGCAAGAAGTAAGGCATGTAGCAACATCAGCACGGCAAAGGGCACTCCTTTAAAGGCAAGGAAGGGCAAAAATATTTTAAGTCAAGTGATAGCGATTGTTGTATGAGTTGTACGATTTTTGAATCACGCACGGGCAACACCGGGCCATGCTGCTAACATATATATATAAGAGAGAGAGTTAAAATAAATATATATATATATATATGTGTGTGAAAATATATAGAAAATAGGAAGGAACTGTTAGGTAAATAATCAAAGTCCCTTAGTATTTTAGTTATTATTTTAAAAATAGTGCTCGATACAAAAGTAGAGCATAAATATAATTATTTATTTAAAAATATGATTTCAAATCGCGACATAAAGTTTCATGTTTTCAAAACAAGAGCCGAAAACTTCAATATAATTATTTAAATTAAATTGTTCCATCTTAAAAAAAGATGTTCCATCTTTTAAGTCAATTTAATTTAAATAATTATATTGAAGATGGCTCTTGTTTTGAAACATGGAACTTTAATTTGGAATCATATTTTTAAATAAATAATATTTATATATATATATATATATATATATATATATATATATATATATAAATTCCCAAGAGGATAGAATCAGATAGAACTCAATGTCCAGGACAGAGTAAGAATATAATATAAAATTGTTATAATTTATTACATTGGAATCATAATCACAATCCAAATCATCAGACCTATAAATTCAAAACGAAATCAGAAAATATAACTCCTGGTATAATAAATAAAATTTTGTTTTTTTTATATCCTGAGTTATGTTAATAGGATTTTTTTTTATGTAAAGTGAACCTGGAGCAGGTTGGAACATGACCACCATCTTGTCCAGGTTGATAATAAGGCTGATTACTTTGCAGAAACGGGAAAGTTTCTCCTTCAGAACCTCTGTTTGGATGACAGTCATCAGTATACAGAATTTTTTACTAGTTTTTCTCTCAACCTATATTTATTCTCTGTTTACACCTCATAATATTAGTTGATGTAATTGGCTGACATTAAATAAAACTAAATTTAGAAACAAAGAACACCTATAGAACTATTTTACATGTTATCCAAACTAGCATTCTTATTTTTTGTAAGAGGTAACTTCCTTCAAAATGATTCTTCTTCTTCTATGTGCCATGTTGATTTAGGATGTAGGCGGTCATGGCTCTCCACAATTTCCTGTCCTTTGTATCTCTTAATAAATTTTGTCTTTTTGTTAGCTCTCCCAAAGCTTGTTCAGCCATTCATAATCTCAAGCTCATTCTTCTTCTTCTATGTACCATGTCCCTTCAGGTCATGGCTCTCCACAATTTCCTGTCCTTTGTATCTCTTAATAAATTTTGTCTTCTTGTAATCTCTCCTAAACCTTGTTCAGCCATTCATAATCTCAAGCTCATTCTTCTTCTTCTGTGTACCAGGTCCCTTCAGGTCATGGCTCTCCACAATTTCCTGTCCTTTGTATCTCTTAATAAATTTTGTCTTTTTTGTTAGCTCTCCCAAAGCTTGTTCAGCCATTCATAATCTCAAGCTCATTCTTCTTCTTCTGTGTACCAGGTCCCTTCAGGTCATGGCTCTCCACAATTTCCTGTCCTTTGTATCTCTTAATAAATTTTGTCTTTTTGTTAGCTCTCCCAAAGCTTGTTCAGCCATTCATAATCTCAAGCTCATTCTTCTTCTTCTGTGTACCAGGTCCCTTCAGGTCATGGCTCTCCACAATTTCCTGTCCTTTGTATCTCTTAATAAATTTTGTCTTTTTGTTAGCTCTCCCAAAGCTTGTTCAGCCATTCATAATCTCAAGCTCATTCTTTTTCTTCTATTTACCATGTCCCGTCAGGTCATGGCTCTCCACAATTTCCTGTTCTTTGTATCTCTTAATAAATTTTGTCTTTTTATTAGCTCTCCCAAAGCTTGTTCTGCCATCCATATACTCAAGCTCACTCTTTTTCTTCTATGTGCCATATCCTTTCAGGATGTTGGTGATCATCGCTCTCCACAATTTCCCATCTTTTGTTGCTCTTAAAAAATGTTGTCTTTTGTTATTGCTTCTAAAACTTGCTCCAACACCCATTTACTCAAGCTCTCTATGTAGGTTATGCACTGTATTCTTCTGTCTCTCTTGCCTTCAATATGTCCTGTGAGTATCAAATTTTCCAAGCCATCTTTCCTCATTCTGTAACCTAGAATGTATAAGTTTTCATTTTGTTTCCATTTTCTCTACAACGTCATCATTACTCACATGTTCAGTTCATGGTATTCTCAGCATCCTTCTGTAGAACCACATTTCTGTTGCTTCATGTCTCTTCTTCATCTGTGATGAGATTGTCCAGCATTCACTGCCATATAGGAGGACTGATCTCACTCAAGCCTAAAAAAAAAAAAAAAAAAGGAAAATTTTATTCATGATAAGGAACCAAACAAAATATTGTTTCAATATTGCAATGCAAAAAAATAAAGATAGGGATACTTGTCTCAATAACTTGTTGTATAAGGACAATGGTTCCAATCTGAATTTCTGACACCATTTCTCTCTTGATTGATAAATTTAATTCTTATCCCACCTATTTATCTGATCTATATTCTACCTAATCCTGCCCCAGTATCACATTCCCAAGTCCTCCCCTTCATCTCAAATACTTTTTGCCATCACCTTCTAAAATCCTCCCCACCATCACAATTTCAAATTCTCCATTCCATCATAATCTGAAATCTTCCACACCATCACCTTCTCAAATCCTCCCCATGTTTATCTTTCCAAATCCCTCTCTTCATCATAATCCCTGCCATCATCATCTCAAATCCACTATCATAATCTGAAATTCTCTCTACCGTCACTATCTCACCTTATCCCTACCATCACAATCTGAAATCCACCCCACAATCATAATTTGAAATTGTCCCTACCATTATATTCTGAAATTCTCTCCACCATCACAATCTCAAATCCTCTGCACCATCACAATCTAAAATCCCCCACCATGATAATCTGAAATCCTCTCCACTGTCATAAATTCAAATACTCTCCGCAGTCACTGTTGTAGCATATCTACAGATGATAATAGGTATGCCTCCATTCACATAAATAAAATAATAAATACTGTATGTTGGTCTGCGGTTGGAGATTCATTGTGAAATTCACTTGACTCACTTCTAGCAGGTGACTACTTCTACACACCGCTGGCAAATCTTATATGTGTTGTTCTTGTCCTAAGTATTATCGTTCATTTCCAACCTTCGTTTGATTATTCTATTCAGTAACCTTCCCTAGGTTACAACAATCACCTTCCTGAAAGATCATCTGTTCATATTTCTGAAGCATTTTGACAGTAAACCTTTTTAAAATGTTCACTTGTAATCTATCAATTGTTTATCTAATAAAAACAAATTGGTATTTTGTTTTTATTCAGACTAAACACTTACCATGTCATGTGTTATTGTCTCCTGGAGGTAAGTCAAACACCAAGATTAGTTTTCAGAAAAAATTTAAAAAAAAATATATATATCCCTCCTCCAACATTTTTACTCCCTTATTTTTACTTTGCATTCTCCTTTGCTTCACCCTGTTCCTATTCACCCTGTTCCTATTCACCCTGTCCAAACACTTAATTCTACCCTTAGAAACAACAAAAATTTGATGTCATTGTTTCTTTGTTTTTGTTTACACCAAACCTTACCCCATTTAAAAAAGGATAATAAAATGAAAACATTGTACATAGCTGTCTGTATTAAAAAGCTATAAAGCCTCTAGAATTAGATCACTCATTGCTACCTTTTATATTCAAACCCTTACATAATGCCATATGTAAGCAAATATATGGATATAGATCCGAAAGTATGAAGAAAAATATACAGAAAAAACAAACAAAAATCTTAATATGCAATTATGCTGTATTAATGCTAATATAAAGTCAACATCGGACGTTTCGGTCTATTTTAGATATAAAATTTCTATTTCTATATATATTTCTATTATAAAAAATTTCAGTTATCTGTTTGGATTAGTTGTGCTCTTATGTCCATCGTCTTTTTCATGTTGAATTTGTATATGTTCTAATGTTAATTAAGTTTTATGAATATGTCCTGATGATGGTCTAAAATAGACCGAAATGTCCGACATTGACTTTATATTAGCATTAATACAGCATAATTGCATATTAAGATTTTTGTTTGTTTTTTCTGTATATTTTTCTTCATAATGCCATATATGTTCTTTTTAGAAGCTAAAATCTCTGGTCATGTTCTTAGATAGTTTCATCATATTGAAACCTTTAACATGGATGTCATGCATGGCGTCAAACTTTGTTTTTGATTATGTGAACATTGTTTGATATTAATTGTTCAAAAGCAGTTATTCAAAAAACTTATTTGAATTGTAAATTGTTTGAATGAAAATAAATTGAAAGGACATAAATGCTAAATGATAATTATTCAAAATATAGATCAAGTTAATAAAACAATTCAGTCAGAAATAATTTTTGTATATCATCACTATATATCAAATAGCAATCAGAAAAGTATTGGACACCTAATGCTGAGTAATGTAAATTGATATCCAATTAGTGCAAGACTGTCTAATAACATCCGACAAACTGTGCAATAGACCAATGCTAATACTACTACTAAAAATGTTAGTATATTATCACTATATATTGAATAACAATCAGAAAGACATTGGACACCTAATGATGTTGAATGTAGATTGATATCCAATAAGTAACAAAATCCGATAAGCTGTGTAAAAAGAGATATAATTGTAATGACAAAAGTACGCAGGTGTAGACTTTAAGAAAGCTTTATTAAACAGAGAATACAATGTTTGCATATAGTGTCCTTTTATAGTCCCAGTAAACAGAAATAGCTCTCTCAAAGAGGAGAGTAATGAAACAAGGGGAGACCACTCTTGATTATTCATAACAATAATTACAATAAAAACTAGATAAAACAAACAAACCTAATTTTTAACAGAGTTTTTTGAGATAAGGAATTATAGTCGTTATATAATTTGCTATAATGGAATATTTTTCGAAAACACTTATTCAAAAAACATTTAGTTCAATTGTAAATTGTTTGAATGAAAACAAATCTAAAGGATAATTATATTAAATGATAATTATTCAAGATGTAAATCGAGTTAATAAAACAATTTAGTCAGAAATAATTTTAGTATATCATCACTATATATTGAATAAAAATCTGAAAAATATTGGGCACCTAATGCTGGGTAATGTAGATTGATATCTAATAAGTGTAAAACCACCCAATAACATCTGATAAGCTGCACAATAGACAAATGCTAGTACTACTACTGCTACTGCTATTACTACTACTACTACTAATAATAATAATATCTGAGAAGAGTGCAATTTAAGAAAGAAAAGACAGTTTTTAACAATATTTCGACAGTATGGATCAACTGATATATCTTTATACTTATTGAAGGGCAACTCAGAGTTTTATAATTTTTCTATCACTCATATCGACATTCTTACCAAGAGTCCTGATGAATGAATGCAACATTACAAAACTCTGAATTGATCTGAAAGTTATTACTCTTAATTTAAAAATAATGTAAGTTGAATAAATAAATCTATTGAATCATTTGTTTATATCTCTCTCTCTCTCTCTCTCTCTCTCTCTCTCTCTCTCTCTCTCTCTCTGTATGTGTATGTGTATATATATATATATATATATATATATATATATATATATATATATACTATTGGGAGTGGTTAGAACATTCAGATCAATGATTAAAAATGTAAAAATGTATGTCTCCAGGCATATAAGTCTTAGCAAATACCATCCTTCTTTAAACCTTGTAGACTGGCACTATGGAATCACAAAGAACTGTACCAAATAAAAGAAACAATGTCTCTTGAGGAATTTTGATAGTTAAAAATGGCCTTGAGTGAATGAAGCCAGTAGGTCTTAGTGAGGACTATCCTTCTTCAAACCTTGTGGACTGGAACTACAGAATCACAAAGAAATTTACCAGATAACAGAAACCACATCACCTCAACAGCACAAAATGGATAGCACAAATAATGGCATAATCATGATGTTGATTGTCCACACCACTTCAAACAAAAAATTAGGAAAGAAACCCCCACCAATGTTGGAAAGAGTGATAAAAGTGAACTTGAGAAATCTATTTTACTGAAAAATTGTTATAATAGAAAGAATTTATAAATTTCAACCAAAAGTAGCACTGGCTTCTCAGACAACAAATGCCAAAAATTTCCATATTAGGGGAAGTGGTTAATATTACCGTTAGATATGAGAACAGATACTACACTTTGATCTCATCCCGATGGCCAGGGAGTGAAGAAAAGCGTAAAGAGTAGCACTGGCTGCTCGGTCAATGAATGCCGAATGTTTCATTATAAGGAAACGGCTAATATTACCATTAGAGATGAGGAGAACAGATACTACACTTTAATCCCAGCCCGATGGCCAGGGAGTGAAGAAAAGCGTAAAGAGTAGCACTGGCAGCTCGGTAAATGAATGCTGAATGTTTCATTATAAGGAAACGGCTAATATTACCATTAGAGATGAGGAGAACAGATACTACAATTTGATCCCATCCCGATGGCCAGGGAGTGAAGAAAAGCGTAAAGAGTAGCACTGGCTGCTCGGTCAATGAATGCCGAATGTTTCATTATAAGGAAATGGCTAATATTACCATTACCATTAGAGATGAGGAGAACAGATACTACACTTTGATCCCTGCCCGATGGCCAGGGAGTGAAGAAAAGCGTAACGAGTAGCACTGGCTGCTCGGTCAATGAATGCCGAATGTTTCATTATAAGGAAACGGCTAATATTATCATTACCATTAGAGATGAGGAGAACAGATACTACACTTTGATCCCATCCCGATGGTCAGGGAGTGAAGAAAAGCTGCTCGGTCAATGAATGCCGAATGTTTCATTATAAGGAAACGGCTAATATTACCATTAGAGATGAGGAGAACAGATACTACACTTTGATCCCAGCCCGATGGCCAGGAGTGAAGAAAAGCGTAAAGAGTAGCACTGGCTGCTCAGTCAATGAATGCGAATGTTTTCATTATAAGGAAACGGCTAATATTACCATTAGAGATGAGGAGAACAGATACTACACTTTGATCCCAGCCCGATGGCCAGGGAGTGAAGAAAAGCGTAAAGAGTAGCACTGGCTGCTCAGTCAATGAATGCCGAATGTTTCATTATAAGGAAACGGCTAATATTACCATTAGAGATGAGGAGAACAGATACTACACTTTGATCCCAGCCCGATGGCCAGGGAGTGAAGAAAAGCGTAAAGAGTAGCACTGGCTGCTCAGTCAATGAATGCCGAATGTTTCATTATAAGGAAACGGCTAATATTACCATTAGAGATGAGGAGAACAGATACTTCATTTTGATTCCATCCTCATGGCCAGGGATTTCAGAAAAGCATAACTTGAGTTAAACTAGTTACGCAGTCAATACCAAATATTTCCTTATGAAACCGTTAATATTATCATTATTATTAGCATTAAGAATTGCTATACAAGATAATATATGCTTTATTTTTTTGTAAATAAAATTCAATGCTATTAAGGCTTTAAAAAAACGATTATTTTAAAATTATATATAAATATATACACTAATACATAAATATATACAACAATATATATAAACAAATATAAGGAGAAGCAACAACAAGGAATAAATAACAACAAAGAAAGAATAAGTAAAGAAATTATGGTAGAGAAACAACAAAGAAAAAAAAAACACAAAGAAAAAATAATAACGAAGAAGAAACAAAAATAAAACAGCAACAAAAAAGAAATTCAAACAAGACACAACAAAGAAAGAATAGCAACAAAGTGAAACAAAGAGCTGTTGAAATAGGCCCCCAGTTCTGGCCCTTAGTTTTACCATGAGTAGGCCTGTAGTATAGAACCACATGCCTTTTAAAAGTTACCAGTTTCACAAAATGGCATCTGAATGAAAAAGGCACATGAAGTAGAAGTATATCCTTGAATTCTTTCTGAACATATACAGAGACCCAAGAGTGGATCTGAACACAAGCAGGCAGAGGGTAATGCACTTCAAAGTACAGCTGTCAAATGAAGTGTGATGTTTGATTTGTTATCAGTTTAAAGTTTGAATTAAATGTGTTTTTGCATGTTATGAGTACTAAATAGAATTTAGTGTCCTGTAGCATATATGGATTTAGATTTTCAAGGTATTTTAACACCAGTGCACCAAAACAAAAGAAAGTTTGTCAGTCGTGGGTTACTTTCTTTTATGGTAAAGGGTTGCCAGGATTTGTAATCATTTTTTTTGACAGCAGAAAACTACTTCATTTTAAATGGGCAGCTGATAGGAACTTGAAGAAGCACTATAGATTTGTGTTATATGATTGTTTATTGCACTTTGCATGGAGATATGACATGTTGCTCTTCTTGAGGGGTATAACCATTATGTACTATGTTTTATTTATCTAACTATGGTCAATTTGTCAGGAAGGAGACATCCTGACGTTATCAGACTGCTGGGGGTCAATTCCAGCATGTGGCACCTTTGGAAAGTGCCTGAAAACCATACCACGGCTTGACCCAAGCCTTGTTAGTGAAATTGGGTTGGTGGAACACTGTGTTAGCTTGAAGTCACAAATCATCATAGCTGACAACTTGAGCATGCTGACATTGTTCAAATTGTTGATCATGCTAGATAGGACACTCTTTCCAAGAAACTGTAACTAATATCTGCTCAGCATAGTTGCAGTATAAACCACAGGTGGGCTCTATGGGTGTTAAGAAAGTGTCTGCAATAGGGATTGGCTAGCCTCACTAGTAGATGGGTACCCTCGAATATGAGTGGCCAGCTATATGATATACACTTGAACTACTGTCCTTATCTTTGTTGTTATTATCATATTTTGGACATGGCGCTTTCTGATTTCCATCAGTTGCTTTCCAATCTTATGGCCACATTATGTTGAAACACTTGTTCCTGTACGATCACTAAAGTTAAGCAACATTGAGCCTGGTTAGTACCTAGATGGGTGACTACTTGGTAATAGAAGGATAATAACTCGGAATTGTTAATTAGAGAGCTGAGTTCCAGTTCCCATTGTGTTTGTTATATTCACTTATGCACAAAGGGAAAGGTATGAATCCCACCTGCTATGGATTAATTAGTAAGTCTTCCATTGCTAAACCATTATTATCTCAAAAAAAATTCTTACTATATTTGCTAGCTTTAAATAACCTGCAAAGGTTTTATAAACAGTTGAAAAGGAATGAATCAATCAATGAAATACTGATGTATAGAAAATACCGTGATCATGAAATGAGAGACCAGTTTATATATTAACAATAATATAGAATTGATCCCCGACTTTATACCCACATTATAATTTTTGGTATTAGATAACTTGCAAAGGGTTGATAAACTAGAAAACAAATCAATCAATCAATGAAAGACTGATTAGCTAGGCAAGTATGTCTTTTAGATTTATTTACATTCTCTGGAATATAAATGTATAGAAACTACCGTGGTCACAAAGTGAGGGACCAGTTTATGTAATGATTGTAATATAGAATTGATCACCCACTTTATATCCACATTATAATTTCTTTGTTGATAAACCGTAGAAAACGAATCAATCAATCGAAGAAATACTGATTAGCTACACAGGCATGTTTTTAGATTTATTTACATTTGCTGGAATATAAATGTATAGAAATGACTATGACCACAATGTGAGGGATCAATTTATACATTGATTGCAATGCAGAATTGATTCCCCACTTTATATGCACATTATTTCTTGTTTGTTTATCAAATTCTGGTTAGCTATGAATCTACCTGTTCTCCCCCTGCTATGGGTTAATTAGTCAAATATATCACTAAACCATTATCATCTCCAAAAGAAAAATTCTTACAGTGTAAAAATATTTGCTAGCTTTAAATAATTTACAAAGGGTTGATAAGTCATAAAAAACGAAACACTAAAAAAAAAAAAATATTCAGGTAACCTTCTGGGAATTTCAAACTAAAACCTTTATTCAATCTATGAAGGTAGATTGTTCTCATTCAATGTCTAGGGATATCTCATTTAGTTATTATTTAATACTTTTTGGTTCTCACCCTGTTTCCACTGAGTCTAGGGTTTAGGGTCATATCATGCTGAAACACCTTGTTCTTGTCAAATGACCAAAGTTAAGCAACATCAAGCCAGGTTAATGCCTAGATGAGTAACTGCTTGGGAATACCAGGTGCTGTAAGTGTGTGGGTGTTGTAATGGATAATGGCTCAGAATGAGTATTTGGAGAGCCGAGTTCCAATTCCAGTCAGGTTCGTTATATTCACTTATATGCAAATACCCTTGGGAAACTGTTCTTCCACCCAGCTATGAGTTAAATAGTAGGGCTTGTATCAGAAAAATATTATCTCCCAAAAAATTATTCAGAGTCTGTCTATATTTCTGAGATGAGGTATTATGTACATTATTTACATTATTCGGACTATTGTCCTCATCTTTGTCGCCATATTTAT
Organism: Acanthosepion pharaonis; assembly: GCA_903632075.3. NCBI lineage: Eukaryota > Metazoa > Mollusca > Cephalopoda > Sepiida > Sepiidae > Acanthosepion > Acanthosepion pharaonis. The sequence continues at coordinate 1,741,394 of CAHIKZ030004049.1, forward strand.
CACAACATTTCGGCCATTGTATGCTCCGGCCTTCTTCAAGGACACATGGCACAATGGATAAAGGCGTTGGTTAGATCCAGTGACAGGACCCACAGAGTGTGAGTTCAATACCCGGTTAAGGCAGTGGAGAACTTTCAGAGGGGAATTAGCAGGAGATAACTGATAACTGACATCCATTAAACATGGTACGTGGAACTAGAACAGTCTACCCCAGTGAGTGAAATAAAGGGTTCAGTTTGACATTCCAACCACCTGTAGAAGGCTGGAGCGTACAACGGCTGAAACGTTGTGATAAATATGGTGACAAAGATGAGGACAGTAGTCCGAATGATGTAAATAAAAAAAAATTATTATAGTCTAAAAATATTTTCTCACTTTAAATAACCTGTAAAAGGTGAATAAACCATAAAAAAACAATCAGTCAATCAATACACTGAGTCTGCACTCACCATGGGTTCATTGCCTAATTGATTAAAGTCTTGGCTTGTGGCAGTACCTGAGTTCAGTCCTTAGAAAGAGTAGTCTACAGTTTGACTTGGTGAAACAGAACGGACAATAACTGAGCAGTACTAAATAGAAATAAGACAAGATATCCCTAGACATGGTCAGAGGAGCAAGAACAATGTCATTGTGCAATCAGTGAGCAGAATTAAATAAAAATCCCTAGACATGGACAGTTGAATGAGAACAATTTACCCACATAGATTAAATAATGGCTTCCAAAATTCCTAGTACACTAACCAGGTGGAGAAGCACCTGATGAAAACTGGTGGGCACAGCTGCTGAATTGTTGTGATAATAATAATAACAGTAAAGATGAGGATAATAATACGAGTCCATTCTGGGTATGATGATAAAATACATCTGCATCCTGGGTAAGACGATAAACTACGTCCAACAGCAAGGCCTCTGCTCAGGAGTTTTTGAGGAGCATGGAACCACCTCTTAATTGCTGGTGTTCCCATGTCCACCCTGACCTGGGGTGGTAGCACCTGTTAGGGTTCTAGCTATGGGCACATAGTTAATTTATGAAAGTTTAAAAATAGGTTTTAATACCAGAAATACTTTGTAAAAAAATTATTACCACAAATAAATTTTTCAAGGAAAAAAAAAACTATTACCAGCAATATATTTTTGAAAAAAAATATTACCAGCAATACATTTTTTAAAATAATATTACTAGCTATACATTTTTGAGGAAAAAAATATTACCAGAAATAGATTTTTGACAAAACAAAATATTACCAGGAAAAAGAAATTATCTGCATTAAATAACCCATTGCCATAAAACAAAATAAACCAAACCAATCTAAACCAAAGAATACATATTCTATTCATACAAATCTATCCTAAAAATGTTGTCGTCATTAAATAATCCATTGAGGTTGATATGCAGTAAAACAAAATAAACCACACCAATCTAAACCAAAGAATACATATTCTATTCATACAAATTTATCCTAAAAATGTTGTTGGCATTAAATAACCCATTGAGGTTGATATGCCGTAAAAGAAAATGAATCAAACCAACGAATACATATTCTATTCATACGAACCTATTCTAAAAATCTTGTCGGCATTAAATAACCCATTGAGGTTGATATGCCGTAAAAGAAAATGAATCAAACCAACGAATACATATTCTATTCATACGAACCTATTCTAAAAATCTTGTCGGCATTAAATAACCCATTGAGGTTGATATGCCATAAAAGAAAATGAATCAAACCAACGAATACATATTCTATTCATACGAACCTATTCTAAAAATCTTGTCGGCATTAAATAACCCATTGAGGTTGATATGCCATAAAAGAAAATGAATCAAAGAATACATATTCTCTTCATACGATTCTATTCTAAAAATCTTGTCGGCATTAAATAACCCATTGAAGTATTGATATGCCATAAAAGAAACCAAAGCAAAATAATACGAGTATAGGACATATAAATAAGAGAATTGGAATAAAACGTTGCAAAGTGTTTGTTTATTTTTGGTCTGGATTTGTTTTTATGGAATAGTGTTATTGGCAATGTTGAAGTTTAAATTTTTTTTAACCTTTGTTTATCAATGGATTATATTTTTCATTGTATTTTTATCTTTTATATAATTTAATTCAAACTTGTTACATTAAAATAAGTGGATATTTTTGCTTCCATTTAAGTCAGGATCTTATGTACGTTACCCTGGATAATCATCTGTAAAAATGATTGTATTTATTCCTTAACAATTAAAAAGGAATTGATACATGAACTGGACGCAGATGCAATTATTGGTAGATTCAAACAGTTATCTCCTGAACACAGATGATTGATCTTAATATAGTGGGCTTCATGCAATGCTCTATTGTGCTTTTGAACGATCTGCTGATGTGCAAATTGGACGGCAAAAAATTTAAAATGTATGAATCAATTATGTAAAATTAAAAATAAATGAATAAATAATTATAATCTGTATTTACATTTGTTATCTACTGTCTGTAATATGTACCATATATGTAAACTGTAATTACTAAGAAATTTTTAATTATTCATTCACTATAAAAATTAAATGATAGCATTGTAGTTGTGGCCGAATACCCTTTCTCTCCTGGCAACCATTATTTTTAGACGTAATCCAAAACTGGAAGCAATCCTTGTGTGTATATTTGTGTGTGATTTCAGTAAAATCATGATGAAAATACCATTCCATCACCAAAGTTAAGTTTGGTTAGTACTTAGATGAGTTGATTTGTTGATTTAATGCCACATCAACACCTTATGGGTCATTTAATGCTGAAATTTTTGGAGTTTTGAAGTAAATATTCTGCCTTTGCAATTGAATACATGTGTGGACATAAGTACTAGAGGCGTCGATATGTGTGTTTTATGTTGGATTTTTGTTGAAGTTATATTTTGAAATACAGTTTGATTTCTTGAAGAAATTGTAGGATATTCTATGGATTAATGTCATGAAAGAATTCTTTCATATTGGTTGGTTGATTGACAGGGCTGGGCTGAAAAGTTCATAAGCCGACCAAGATACTCTCATTAACTGTGACCAAATGAAGTTTATTTTAAAACATAACAAAGTTTGTTTAACAACACCTTATGGATCATTTAATGACGAAATTTAATTTTCTTGGCAGCTTTGAAGTAATAAAAATATGATATATGTTATTCTACTTTCACAATTGAATACATGGTAAATGATACTCAGCTTTTTTGCATATATATGTTTGGTGATATGTGTGTTTTATGTTGTAGCTTTGTTGAAGTTATATTTTAGAATACAGTTTAATTTGTTTAATAAATAATAGGATATTATATGGATTAATATCATGAAAGAGTTCTTTTAAGTTGGTCGTTTGGTTGACAGGGATGGCCTGAAAAAGTTCATAAGCCAACCAAGATATTCTCATGAACTGTGACCAAATGAAGTTTATTTTAAAACATAACAATGATTGTTTGTTATCAACACCTTATGGATCATTTAATGCCAAAATTTAATTTTCTTGTGAGTTTTGAAGTAAATATTCTGCCTTCACAGTTGAATATATGGTAGATAATACTCAGCTTTTATGAATATACATGTTTTTGTGGATATAATTACAAGAGGAGATAATATGTGTGTTTTATATTGTAGTTTTGTTGAAGTTAAATTTTGGAATACAGTTTGATTTCCTGAAAGAGATTTTTCATGTTTTTTGTTTGACTTTGTTTAACAATATATCAACCTCAATGGGTTATTTAATGCCGAAATCAAAATATTTTGAACACAATTTTATGGCTTAAACCAAATATATTTTGAATACAGTTGCATGCTTTCAAATAGAGATAAAATGCATTGTTGGTAATTTTACTATAAAAATGTATTTTTATACTTCCATAGTGTTTTTTGTTTGTTTGAGTGTTCACTATTTGCCCAATGCTGGCACCCTAACAGGTGCTACCACCCCAGGTCAGGGTAAACCTGGGAACAACTGCAATTAAGAAGTGGTTTCATGCTCCACAAAACCTCTAATCTCCAGTATCTCCAACTTATCAAGCATTTATAAATTGAAATAACTATTTTTTAATTCCTGTCATAAAAATTATTTCAAACACGTTATTACATATTATATATTATTACAAATTATTTAATATTATTATATATTATTACATATCATTTAATATTATTAAATATTATATATTATTACATATATATTATTACGTATTGTTTAATATTATTACATATATATTATTACATATTATTTAATATGATTATATATTATATATTATTACATATAATATTATATATATATATATTACATATATAATATATATTATATATTCTTACATATTATTTAATATTAATACATATTATATATGATTACATATTATGTATTATTACATTATTTAATATTACATATTATTTAATATTATTACATATTATATATTATTATTACATATTATATATTATTACATATTACTTAATATTATTACATATTATGTATTATTACATTATTTAATATTACATATTATTTAATATTATTACATATTATATGTTATTACATATTGTTTATTATTATTACATATATATTATACATATATATTATTACATATTTAATATTATTACATATTATATATTATTACATATTTAATATTATTACATATTATATATTATTACATATCTTTAATATTAATTTTATTTGTTTGTACTTTATGCTCTACTTTTCAATATTGAAAAGTAGAGCATCAATACAAAGAAATAAAATTAATTTTACAATCTAACCTGCCTTCGGTAAAACTTTGTATCTGGATGGTAAGTTGAACATTAATTGTTTACTACCTCGTATGTATGAAAGGAAAGTTACTTGATAGTGGGGTGATTAAATTGGAGTCGAGTTCAATTCTTGTCAGAGAAGCACATATTTTTATGAAATTTCTCAAATATTCAGGCTGGTAAATGTAATTAATACTGTTTATTTAAAAAAAACAGAGCATTTACTTAAATGAAGTGTATCTATTAAAATAACTTATAAACAGATAATATATCAAATCATTGTCGAATTTAATCCATTTCATAATACGTTGTCAGTTTTTATATTAAGGTACATTTTGTGAGCAGATATTATCGTTCGGGAAAGATTGTTGAAGATTTGTGGTTTATAAACAGTAATTCAAACTTTCCTAACTAGTAGCATTTTTGTGGTTGAATGGTTAACAGCACATCAGATCAAATGATGATTCATATTAATGGTTACAGGTTCAATTCCTGTCGCAGAAGCCTATATTTTCTACAAAATTTCTTGAACATTCAGGCCAGTAAAAGTACTTAATACTGTTTATTTAATAAACAGAACATTTAAATAAATTGTATCTATTAAAATAATGTATAAACAATATATATATATATATATATATATATATATATATATGCACACACACACACTGTTTCAAATTATTAGCGAGGTGACACTTTATCATCCTATTCAAAAACTACTAGTTGGAATTTAACAAAATTATCAGAGAATGATAATAATATGTATATACACCTACTCTGTAAAAATTGTAAGGTTCTAGAAAAAGGAACAGAAGTTACAGTCATTTACCTAATTTACTTAAATTATTAATGTGTTAATAAAAACACCTGTAAAAAAAAAAGAAAATAACACTTTAATTGCTTCATTTAAAGATTTTTATGGATACATACAGTAACTAAGATGAAATTAAATTGAAATAAAAAATAAACAGAGTTCAAAAAAGATAGCTGATTTCAATAATATGAGATATGTGATCCTTTTTTTTTTAAATGACTTGGAAAAGGCGCTGATCCATTGAATATATAAATTTCTGGATCTCCCCTGATGTCATTTCATGTGACACGTTGACTATTTCCTGTCATAAGTCATCCTTGCTTCTAAATTGGCATCCATTCTCATAAACATGTCACTTAAGAATGCTCGACAAGTTTTCAATTGGGTTTAAGTCTGGAGAACTAACCAGCCAGTTCATCTTCTGAGGTTCACAGAAGCCTAATTTCTACAGGTATTCTGTAGTTTTATGCGCTGAATACAAAGGAGCATTACCTTGCATAAATATGATGGTTCTCCTGAAGGTGATTCTTTGCTTTCTTAGCCAAGATTCCAGGTGCTCTTTGAGGAAGGCTATATAAGCATCTGTGGTTATTTTCATACTGTCAGGCACTTTCCAAAGACCAACCATGATACCATCCCAAATCATAATACTTCCTCCTCCTTGTTGGTGTGTCAAGCATTGATGATGATCTTATCCATTTATGATCCAAACTTTGCTCCAACTATCAGGGCCATCAAGTGTTGCACAGCTTTCATCTGTGAACAGAACTTTTGAGAAATCGACCTTCATGTTCTCCTTTGCCCATTTCAAATGCATTTGTATGTGTATTTTTGTCAATCAAGGCTTTGTCACTGGTTTCACTGATAACCTGACCCATTTCAAAAGATGATACCGAGGATTCTGGACACTGTTGCTTCTCCAATTCTCTTGAAAAGTGCTCCACTGGTCAGTCCTGGGTTATTTACAGCTTCATGTTTCATTCATGACAAAGAATTTCAGAAAACAACCCTTGAATGACTCTTTTTGGCCCTCTTCCATACCATCATTAGAGCTGCAACAAATTTTTTCACAGCTTGGTGATAGCTTTTAATTATTTTGAATATTTCTTATGTAGATTTGCCTTTGGAAAGTTCAGATGTTATAATCTTTCTCACAAGGGGTCAAGAGGTCAAGTTGCAGCCCATAATTGCATGAATGACACTCATTTATAATCTGGAACACTTCTATTTCATTTTAATATTGCAAATGGCGACCATTTGTTTCCTGTTGTGCAGAATAATACAGTTTTTATACAGCCTATAGATATACCTATTTCATTATACAGTGGAAATTTTGTTAAATTCTGACTACAAGTTTTGAGACAAAATGAAAATATGTCATCTCATTAATAATTTGAAACATGGTGGAGTAATGGATAGCGGCTTGGATTGAGGAATCGGAGAGTTGAGTTCGAATTCCAGTTGAATCCATTACATTCACTTATGAGCTAATACCTTTGAGAAAGGTTTGAATCCTCTTCTTCTCCTTCCAGCTATGGGTAAATAGCAGGATAATCTGGGTTCTATAGCCTTGGATGGTAACTGGTCTAGGAGAAGGACAACTCTGAATTCAAAACCTGCAGAGAGTCGTTTGGGGACCCTGTGGCACATAGTGCACCAGATCTCTGTATTCGTCCCTTCAAAAAGTGTGGTTGGTTCTGCACAAAGCCTTCACCACTATAATCAAATCTCATGTGCTGGTGTTGGGCTGTCAGTTTCCCTAATATGTCGAATTTGACAGGAGAGTCGAGTACATATATATATATATATATATATATATATATAATTTCTTTTTTTTCCAAATGGTATATATAATTATTACTATGATAGAATAAGGAACAAATAGGAAATTTTATGAATTTAACATGTTTTGTTTTTACTAAAACTTCATCAGAATATGAAATATGATAAAGAAAGAAAATTCTAGTATTTTTATTTTTGAATTGTTTCATTCGTTAATTACACCTCACATATGTTACCTAAAGAAGGTTGGCACATACAACAGCCAAAGCATTGTGAATATGGCAATAAAGACGAGGACAACAGTCCGAATGATGTAAATAGTGAAAATAGTTACAATACCTCATCTCAAAAGTATAGACAGATATTAAAATAACTTTCTGTATATATTTATATAGTAAAATAATTTTCAGTATATTTCTATATGTGTTTGAAATCATCAGAATGAATAAAGTTTTAATTTATTCATTTAATCAATGTAGTTCTACAGTAAAATAATTTTTGATGCAATCCTATAGTAAAATTACTTCCAATATAATTCTTTGCTTTAAAAAATCATTATAGTGATTATTTATTCATGTAATCAGTATATGTCTTTAATAAAATAATTTTCCAATTCTATAGTAAAATAATTTTCTAATTCTATAGTAAAATAATTTTCTAATTCTATAGTAAAATAATTTTCCAATTCTATAGTAAAATAATTTTCCAATTCTATAGTAAAATAATTTTCTAATTCTATAGTAAAATAATTTCCAATATACTTCTGTATGTGATTTTATGGATATCTGTCCGAGATGAGGTATTATAATTACTTACATTATTTGGACTGTTATCCTCATCTTCATTGCCATAATCACAATGTTTCGGCCATTGTACGCCCTGGCCTTCTTCAGGTGATTGGAGTTTCGAACTGAACCCTTTATTTCATCCACCGGGGTAGATTGTTCTTGTTACACATGCCATGCCTCTTCTGGATGACTCAGTTATTTCCCTTTAACTCAACCCTCCAAGTTTTTGGTTCACCATTGCTGTAGCATGGCACATGGAACTAGAAAAATCTACCCCGATAGACAAAATAAAGGTTTCAGTTCAAAATTCCAATCACCTGAAGGCTGGGGTGTATAACAGCTGAAACGTTGTGAATATGGCGATGAAGATGAGGATAACAGCCCGAATAATGTAAATAATGTAAGTGATTTTATCATTTGAAATCATCAAAATGAATAAGAATTTAATTTATTCATTTAATCAATGCATTTCTATAGTAAAACAATTGTAATGCGATGCTATAGTAAAATAACATTCAATTCTGTATATGATTTTACCATTTGTAACTATCAGGGTGGATAAAATCTTTGATGTAAATTAGGTACCATATTTTCTGGCTTACAAGATGCTGGAAGACACACCCTAATACTGGAAAGAAATTTCTAAGAAAAAGAAAGTCATTCTCATACAACAACACATTCACCATGTGGCCCTCAAATATTGGCACCAGGTATTGTTTACATTAATCATTCATCTGATTTTGTTTGTATGGCAATGACATACTAATCAAAAGTAGAAAGGCTCCTGCCACTGCTAGTAAACAGAGCATGTTTAAGCTTGTGGCTTGGCTCCAGGAAGGTTTATAGTCATGGAAATACTTGTAACAGCTAAGTACTGAGGTTACATCATATAAAAGGCTGAATTAGATAGTTAATATTATAATGTAATGACTCCACATACAAATCCACGTCAAGCCAATTAGGTGACCGTCCAAGCTTACTTGAGCTTGTGGGTTATCTTACATTTGTATTGGAAGATGCATACGTATTTTTTAGGAAAAAAAAATGTGTCTTGTAAGTTGGAAAATACGGTAATAAATCCTAGCCATGATATTGTTCGTCATGCAAGCAACTTGCATGTTATGCCCATCTAAATTGGATGAGCTGTTTTCCAAGATGTTATGTTTGTTTAAAAATTGTTTTTAAATCTAATTTATTTCTCGTTCTTTTCTTCTTTTTATCTCTGTCTTTGCATATTTGCTGGTGACAAACAATGACAACACCACCAGCTAAATCGAATGGGGATGACATCACAGAATCTGCCCTGACGCAACCCTTGCTAACAACTGACATCATAGTCCCGAGTACCCAGGTAAAAATCTCTCAAGTGGACACTACGAAATATATACATGTGCAGCACAATGGGGCCTCGGTTCGTGTGTTCCGCGAAACATCAGTTTAGTCTTCTTCTTCTTCTTCAAAAAAAAAAAAAAAAAAAAAGAAAAAAAACGGAAGAACAAAGTAGAAAAGAAAGAAAAAGAAAAAAAGCAGATATTTACTAAAATTACTACTTTAACTATTAATTCTACCGATATTTCACTATTATAAATGTTGTTCTAAGGGGCAGCTGCTTATTATGCGAAGTCAAGTAGCAAAATTTTAAAACACGAAAAAAAATGCAAAAATGAAAGAAAATAATGAGAAAAGCAAAAAGACGAGAAGGGGCAAGGGTTAAGGGGAAAAGCGTGGGGGGGAGTGGCGATGAAGGAAGATGCAAAAAAAAAAATCAAAAGAAAAAAATTTAAAAACTGATCTTTACTAGTTCCTGTTGTTGTTTGTTTTTGTTGTTGTTGCTATTTTTCAATTTTTTTTTTTTGTTGTTGTTTGTTGGGTGGGGGGTGAAGGAAGGGAAAGTAAAAAAAAAAAAAAAAAAGAAGAGAAAAGACAAGAAAAAAAAAAAATTGACAAAAAATAAATTAAGTTAAAATGATAAACAAACTAAAAACAAATGCCCACCAACAGCAAAGAAAACAAAAAAGAAAAAGTGAGAGAGAGGAAAAGAATCTGTATTTAACCAAAAAAAAAAAAAAAAATGAGAAAAAAGAAAGAAGGGGAAAAAGAACCTTTATGAATGGAATGAAAAAAAAAAGAGAAGAAAAAAAAAGACAATGAAAAAAAAGATTGGATAATTAAGAAAAGACAAAAGAAAGAAGAAACTGAAAAGAAAAAAAAAAAAATTCTCCAAACCATACTTATTTTCCTTGTGATGATAAGAAAGAAAAAAAAAAAATATATATATATATATATATATATATATATATATATATATAAAACACCAATTTGAAAATAAGACAAGACATTTCCTTCTCTTTTTAAAACATCTTTGTGGGAATGGGTAATTTTCTTTTTTTAATTTTATTCATTTTTCTTACTTCTAAATATTTTAAAGATTCATTTTGAAAAAAAAAAGTTCTTAAATGCTATTTTATATTTTTTAACTTATTGTAAATAAAAAAAAAAATTCAAGGGAAAAGAAAAGGAGACAGAGAGAAAAGATTTAAAAAAAAAAATTGAAAATATTTATTTATAACCAATGAAAAAAAAAAAAAAACACACACACACACACACACACAATTTAAATAAGGTGTATTTAGGCAGCAAGAATTCTTTCAAACTTGTTTAGTTTGATTTGGTCGAATAATATCAACAGAACTTGTAGATATTATTCAACTATACATGTTTGAATATATATATATATATATATATATATATATATATATATATATACATACTAAGGAGGGAAAATTAATAATGAAATTAACGAATATATAAAAAGTTTAATTTAGCATTGCCCACACATTTAAAAGACCTTATTCCCAATTAAGAGTGATTATAGAGCCTTTAAACATAGAAACCATTTCTTATATATTGAAAACTATCCCCACCTGCCATATTGGGGAGGCACCATATCTATGTTGAAAAAAAAACATATTGCTATAAATAGATAAAAGTAATTGTCCCCATTCCATATTCAACTCATTAACCACACCTAGTTTATTTTATACACAGAAAAACTTTAGTATTATTCATTCACTTTTAACAGTGTCTACGAAAATGTAATCTGATATTTACATACTGTAATTATCAGAAAAGTCATTATCATTCCAAAAGTTTAGAATTTTTTTATCTAATTAATTTTGGTATTATTGTTAGCGTAACGTTTCGGTGATTTCCTTCTATAGCCTTTTTCATGTGTACAAATTCAGAGGTTAAAAAATTCTTAATAAAATAATGATTTTCTTAATAAATTTTCTTTGATTAATAATTTTTATATTTTTATAGTTTAATTTTAATTATATAACTTAATTTTATTGTTTAATTTTAATAATTTTCTTAATAAAATAATAATTCTTTAACAATTCGGCAAATTTCTTCTACAGCTTTTCTCTTGTGTACAAATGCAGGGGTTAGAAAATTCAGTTTCAACATTTGGCTGACATGTATACATCTATTTTATTTAAATGATAAAACCGTTTCAAGTATTCTTTTCTTTTTATAATGATGTTCACCTTGTACAAGGCCTAAGAGCCACTCGAGGTAGAGGATTACAGAATAAGAGGCACAATTTATGGAGATACATGAGGAAGATAATGGTTGACCCTACAACTGAACAGGTTAAGATTGTAGAGAATGGGGAAGCATCCTCTTGGGAGCCTGTTCCACAAAGCAGGTAGAGGGTTACAAAATAAGTGGCACAGTCTATGGGGATATATGTGGAAGATAATGGTGGACCCTTGACTTGAACAGGTTAAGGATTTAGAGATCAGTGAAGCATCCTTTTGGGAGCCGGTTCCACAAATCAGGTAGAGGGTTACAGAGTAAGAGGCACAGTTTATGCGGATATGTGTGGAAGATAACAGTTGACCCTAGAATTGAATAGGTTAAGATTGTAGAGAATAGGGAAGCATCCACTTGGGGAGCCTGTTCCACAAATCAAGTAGAGAGTTACAGAATAAGTGGCACAGTCTATATATATATATATATATATATATATATATATATATATATATAAAAGGAAGAGGTTATAGTAGTTCCAGTGAGAGAAAAGTGTGTATATTAAAAAGAAGAGAGAAATCGCAAACGTTTTTGGTTGTAATGTGGAGTTTTCAAAACATATTATGCTTTATTTTTCATAATTTTGCTACATGTGTTTCCAGCCTTGTGACAGTCATCAGGCAAAGGGTGGAGATTTCCACATGTGTAGCAAAATTATGGAAAATAAAGCATTTTTGAAAATCCACATTACAACCAAAAACGTTTGCGATTTCTCTCTTCTTTTTAACATATATACAGGGTGTCCATAAAGTTCGTGTGCACTTTAAATAATTTATAAATTTAAAGTACACACAAACTTTATGGACACCATGTGTATATATATATATATATATATATATATATATATATATATATATATATATTGCCATACTAAGGAGGGAAACTTAATCATGAGATTAACCAATATATAAAAAGTTTAATTTAGCAACCGCCCACACATTTAAAAGACCTTATTCCCAATTAAGAGTGATCGTCATTTATTGCTCACCTGATGGGTATTGGAACTCAGCTCTCCAATTAACAATTTTCATTTTGTTATCCATTACACCACCCACACATCCAAGGTTACAGAAGCTGGTGTTTCTATACGTAGGCATTAGGTCAGAGTATGTGGAAGATAACGGTTGACCCTAGAATTGAACCGGTTAAGATATATAAAAAACAAACAAAGATATCTAAGTTATTATGGAATTTATCAAACATGTGCATATGTAGATATTCACTGATGTACTTTGTAAAAAAAAAAGACCTGAAATAAACATTAATGATCCATGTACAAAAATTAGGCTTGTTAAATTTTATCAAAGTTTGAACCCTTGTTCAGTAATATTAGTTAACATGAAATATAAGTTTTATAGAACAAAATCTGAATAAATTAATTAATAGAGACCTCCTCTCTGCCTTCCATCAGCATAGCTGATCCTAACCTCGAGGAAAGTGATTTGTTATGCCTTCTTGGCTAATGTTCTCAGCTGACATGAAATGGAAAGACTATATTAAATCCATTGCTAGGTCAGCTGCTAAGAAAGTTGGTTTATTGTGTTATGCAAGACAATTTTTTCTCTCAGAATCTATCATACATATCTATAAGCCTACCATTCACCCATGCTTAGAATATTGATGCCACATATGGTCTGGTACCCCTGCTATTTACCTTGAGCTCCTTGATAGAATCCAAAGAGGAATCAGCAATTTTGTTGGTCCTAATCTGGCGGCTTGGCTTCACTCACTTTCCCACCACTGTAAGGTTGTCTCTTCGTGCCTTTTCTATAAATAATTTCATGGTAATTGTTCAGATGAGCTCTTCAATATGGTACCTAGACTTTTGGAATTTAAGCACAGTACCAGACTGGCTAGATGTAGCCATAAGTTTTATGCTAATAATTTCTTTTCTTACACTTCTTGTTTGTGGAACTCTCTTCTGGCTCCCTGCTTTCCAGCCAACATTTATCTGCAAAACTTTAAATGCAATGTCAAACACTATCTACTGTCCTCCTGATTACTCTTTCCTCTTCCGGCTCATTAGTCTGGGGCCTTTGCTATTTACCTTGAGCTCCTTGATAAAATCCAAAGAAGGATCAGCTATATAATCAGTCCTGATCTGGTGGCTCAGCCTCGTTCACTTTCCCATCACTGTAAGGTAATTTGTTCAGATGAGCCCTTTAAATGCAATGTCAATTGCTGTTTACTGTCCACATTGTTACACTTTTCTCTTTTCACTCTGTAGTAATGTTTCTGTTCCTAATTCTGCAATCAGTAACCTCTTGTGTCTTAGTGGCTTTACTGCCTTGCTTGGGGTGAAATTGAATAAAAAATTAGAAGGTAGATATAGTTCTGGTTTATAGTTGAAAAGGTACATAGGTTCAGTTCAGCTACAGAATCACAAAGAAAAAACTTTAGCAAATAACAGAAACCGCATCACTTGAGGACACTCAAAAATAGCATCATTGATTTTTTTATGGGTTATCAACTCTTTGCAGTTTATTTAAAGCCAGAAAATAATATTTTTAGATTGTAAGATGTTTATTTTTGAGATAAGGATCTACTGCTACAAATTTTACTGATTAACCTATAGCTGGGGGAGGAAGAGATGGCTGCATACATTTCCCAACTGTATTTGTACGTATGTAAATACAATGAACCTCATGAGTATTGGAACTCTACTCTTCAATTAATAATTTTCAGCTGTTATCTATTACACCACCCACACGTCCAAGCTTACAAAAGCTGGTGTTCCCAAGTGGTCACCCATCTAGATACTGACCAGGCTCGTAATTGCTTAATTTAGGTGATCGTACAGGGAACTAGTATTTTGACATGATATTCAGCCTAAAAGCAACAGCTAAAATGGATATCATATAATGAATAGAAAAGGATATAATCAAGATGTTGATCTTTCACACTACTCCGAACAAAAGTTTAGAAAGGAAGCCCCCATCAATACCAGAAAGAGCAAGGACAGTAGACTTAATAACCCTATTTTCCTGAAAAATTGGTTTAATAGAAAGATTTTATAAATTTCAACTGGCAGTGATACTAGCTACTTGGTCAATGAATGCCAAATGTTTCCTTATAAGTAAATGGCTAATATTACTATTACCATTATAAATTAATCAAAATGGTAGATATAGGCTCAGTTTATACTAGAGACAAAAAGGTAGACATAGGTACTATCTACATGAGAATAAAAAAGGTAGGTATAAGTTTGGTTTACATTAGAGACAGAAGATAATCATATATCTTGTTTATAATTGTTGATACATAGACATAGGGTCAGTTTATACTTGAGTCTATAGACAAATGTAGAAACAGCTTATCCTTGAGTCCATTGACTGACATAGACTTAGTTTATACTTAGACTCGCTTTATATTTGAATTCATAAAGCGACATAGGGTCAGTTTATACTTGAGTCAATTTACAGACATATGCTTGGTTTATCCTTGAGTCGATAGACAGGTAGATATAGGCTCAGTTTATACTTGAATCCATAAACAGATATAGGCTTAGTTTATACTTGAGTTCATTTAAATACATAGACTCAGTTTATATTAGAGTCAATTTACAGACATAGGCTCAGTTTATACTTGCGTCCATAAACAGACATAGGCTCAGTTTATCCTTGAGTCCACAGACAGATATAGACTCAGTTTATACTTGAGTCCATAGACAGGCATAGGCTCAGTTTATCTGAGTCCACTGACTGATATAGGCTCAGTTTATACTTGAGTCCATAGACAGGCATAGGCTCAGTTTATCCTTGAGTCCACAGACTGATATAGGCTCAGTTTATACTTGAATCCACAAACAGATATAGGCTCAGTTTATACTTGAGTCCATAGACAGACATAAATCTGGTTGAGTCAAAAAGTAAACACTAGGCTGGCTTATACCTTAGTCTGCAAGCTTTCCTTTGAATGGTGGCCCTTATTTTGTTGGTCTTACTCATCTACATAAGATGCAGTTAGTATATTCTAAACGCTACTAACAGAACATCAAGTACAAAAAAGGACTACTATTACCTAAAAGTAAGAAGATATAAAGTAATCGATTCATGCATAAAGAAATTGTAGTTTTATGAAATGATAAACGTACTTTCTCAATAAGCCCCCCTGTTTAAAATCATCTAAATTTTCTTATTTATAAATTGTTTTTTTTAATAAAAAATTAACTTATGAAGTGGCACAGAAAATTTCACCAAACCAACCAGGTAGCCGTTCAAAAAAAAAAAATGAATCTTTACGGGAGGGGGACCAAAATGTTTTCAGCATTCCTATTATGGGGTTCCATTAAATACCATTTTTTCATTTCTGTTTTTGTTTATGATCAGTATTTCCATAATGGTCTTCTGTTAATTCCTATTGTTTCATGATATTTGAGACCAAATTTTACAAGAATTAATTTTTCTGAAGATTGTAAAAGAAAAAAAAATATCAAAATCAAAAATAGAATATTTCCAGCAGAATACTTCCATCTTTAGCAAATTTACTTTTTCATGTGTAAACATTAACATTGCTCTCTCTCTGTGTATATATATATATATATATATATATATATATATATATATATAAGCAAATATATGGATTTAGATACGACAGTATGAAGAAAAATATACGGAAAAACAAACAAAAATCCTAATATGCAATTATGCTGTTTCAATGTTAATATAATGTCAACGTTGGACGTTTCGGTCTAATAGACCATCTTCAGGACATATTCATAAAACATAATTAACATTAGACCATATTCAATTCAACATGAAAAAGACGATGGACACAAGAGCAAGACTAATCCAAACAGATAACAAAAATATAAGAATCTATTGATCTCCGCGTATTCCTATAAGAACAGAGAGGATTTCTTAATGAATTGTTTATATGAAAAAATCGTTCAATCGAGCTTATCTAATATTTTGAAATCATCTTTGAATACATTTTCACAACATCGCCCATGTGACGATGACGTGATCATATTAAAACGGAACGCTTTTCTTATAAAAAATTTCAGTTATCTGTTTAGATTAGTCTTGCTCTTGTGTCCATCGTCTTTTTCATGCTGAATTGAATATAATCTAATGTTAATTATGTTTTATGAATATGTCCTGAAGATGGTCTATTAGACCAAATGTCCGACGTTGACATTATATTAACATCAAAACAGCATAATTGCATATTAGGATTTTTGTTTGTTTTTCCATATATTTTCATATATATATATATAAATGAAGAAAAAATGACAATAGGAAAACTGGTAATTGCTGATGCGTTTCGTCAATGTGGACTTTATCAAAGCAAAATACGTTTGTATTTTGCTGTGATAAAAGTCCACATTGGACTAAATGCGCCATCAATTACCAGTTTTCCTATTGTCATTTTTATTCATAAATATTGTCTTTCTACTGGTTAGATCAGAAAAATTTATATATATATATATATATATATATATATATATATATATTCAAGTGAACACTGAGGCCTGAAGGTTGCTTTCAATCATGATAGAAACTATTGCTGCTCAGTGTCCTCTTATATATATATATATATATATATATATATATATATATATATTAGCTGAATGTAAGGCCAAAAATTCAAATCACTTGTAAAAATGTTTCTAATTCCAGTCTTAGCAAGCTTCTTGGTGCAATTGTCAGTTTCACATTAACACGATATCCTGATTCTTAAAAACAATGAAATGATTTTTTATATCTGCCAAAATGAAAGCAGTCTCTTCTTGTATGTGATATAATTGAATCTCTTTGGAATCAATAAGGGTAGCAGACATTTTCAGCTCCATAATAAAGCAACAAACATGACATTTTCTTTCTTTTGAAAACATTCCATCCAAATTTCACTGAAACAAATTCAACTTTTCCATCATTTTTTAAAAAAACTTTTATTTTAGCTCTTATTGGTATTACAATAGTTTGGCTAATTATTATTAATTAATTATTAAATTATTATTAAATTAATAATTAATTATTAAATTATTAACTAATTAATTATTATTATTAACTAAATAATTATTAAAAAACCTATTAAGGAATACAATCCAAATGAAAAAAAAACAGTACAGGGATTAATTTTTACCCAGTAATCCAAACTAGATGGTAGCAAACAAAATAAAAATAAGATGATCAGACCCATCCATTCTCCATAACCCATATACTGTAAACTATTCCATATTTTGTTTTTAATATATGGGGATATTCACAAATGATTTTCTTGGTAAGCAAAGAAATTCATGCCACAATGAAAGCTGCACTATCATGACTTATACATTTATCTACTAGTCTAATATCTGCTACTTCTATCAATTTCCTCACATCCTAGCAGTGCTCCCTATGATTTGAATTTTTGTCCCAAATAGAATAGAGTCATCTGGGCTTTAAAATGTCAAATCTAGAATTGAATCAGTTGAAATTTTTCCTTTTTTAATAATAGCAATATATTTGGTAGACGTTGACTTGTCACTGATTAAGATTACTCTGAGAACTCCTGAACAAACATTTCAGCAATAATTTTCATGTCATTGAACTAATGTTCCAAAGAGGTATCTGTGACTGAATTTTTGGTGCTGAATCCATTTTTCAGGATAAATGACCATATCATAGATGACACATGTTTGTAATACAAGAAGAGATCACGTATACATGTAAAGTTCCAAGAAATTAGTAAATTGCAAACCTACATGAGACATTGTAAATATTGCTTTCTTTAGAATTTATATTGACATAGATAAAGTAAAATTTACAGTTTTTACAGTTGGGCTTGGATTCTTGAATTCGTAATGCCAAAAGTTATACCAATGTTGGTTTAAAAAGTCGAATACACATGAATTCTGATTAACCAAGGAAAATCAAACAACAATAAAGTAAAAATACCAGA
>CAHIKZ030004049.1:1765000-1781693 GCA_903632075.3 Acanthosepion pharaonis
CAGATAGCAGTCTGTCGGTTTTGAATAAAAAAAACTGTAAAGAAGCTGCCTTCACTTCATGAAAAGTGTTGAATCCCTGGTTGCAGAGGAAGTGTACCATTGATCAGAATAGGCCATAGTCACTGTGAGCAGCATCGGGACTGAATGGTGGATGTGGAAGATTCTCAACACTGTCCATCTGTTTGAATTTCTCCTTAGTCAATCTGGTAGTCTGTGGCCTTGTATTGTCTTGCTGAAACAAAGCCTGACCTTGAATGTCCAAAGCAAGATACTTCTTATTACTTTGTTGTACAAGTGGTCTAGCTCCTGGAAATATAGTTTAGCTATTATGGAATATCCATGTAGAACAAGCTCAAAATGCAGTACTCCTTGGAAATTCTACCAGACAGAGAGCAAGATTTGTTGTTTTCTTTCCACTTCCTAAGTGAGCCAACCTATTATTATTATTATTATTATTATTATTATTATTATTATTTCTGATGTGTACTCATTTCTTTCTAGGTCCCAACCAGGGACCTAAGGTTAGAAATGGTATCATGACATTTTCCACTGGAAAAAAAACAAAACATATTTTATATAAACAAAGCCCTTTGTAAAGTGTGAGCTGTACTCGTGAGAACAATTTTTATATTATTATTATCATTATTATTATTATCATTATTAATAAACCAAAAATTTCTTAAAATGCCAAAATATTTTCTGGCTTTAAATAACCTGCAAAAGGTTGATAAACTTATAAAAAACAAATCAGTCAATGAAATGTCTAAGAATTACTATATATTAATAAGATAATTTGAAAAGGAGTTTATTTATGTTACTAAAGGGCTGTCAGACGGGTCAAAGTCAGTGTGTAGCAACGGTGTAAAGAGGGGCCCTGATTATTTATACAACCATGAATGAATGAGATTGACCATAGTCGGGATCATTAAGTCAATACAAATTCTCTGATCCTTTCCTTAGCTGCATAGTATGTGCTTCACCAGATCTATAAATGGTTTTGAAATCAGAGCTGTCCTTCTTCTAGACTGGTTGCCAATCAAGGCTACAGAGTCTAGAATGCCCTACTATTTACCCATAGTTGGAGGTTTTGAATTCAGAGTTGTTGTTCTCCTAGACCAGTTGCCACTTAAGGCTATAGAACTCGGTCTCTCCTGCTATTTATCTAGAGCTGGAGAGAGAAGAGATGGATTCATGCCTTTCCATTTCGACTGGAATTTGAACTCTGATTCCTCAATCTGACTTGCCATCTATTATTCCACTGAGTCTCCATTGATGTCACCAAAGTTACATAAAAATAGAAAAAAAGGCAATGGAATTAATCTCAAATTATATGAATTTTATAATTTACTTAAAATGTATATTTATGATTATATATCTGCTAAGGCCCACAAGAAATAGGAAGTTGTGGAGAGCCATGATCTCCTATGTTCTCAAGGGACATGCCACATAGAAGAAGAGTATAACGATTAGAATGAATGTATTTAGAGATTCCTAAATGAAAACCTTCTGATAATAGTAAAAAGTGTTTGTTTTGTCATGTTTTCTAAGTAATTTAAACACTGATTCCAATGCAAAATCTATATTTGAGAGCGCTTGCCTGTGACAGAGAAAAAGCTGGTGTTATATAGCTCTCTCAGTCCTAGACCCTTGCTGACTATTGTCTAATACCTGCCCAGTATTGTTAAGATGCAAATAGACAGCGCCCCCTACTCTAAGTAGAATGTCTTCTCTCAACAGCCAATTGTGGAAGGGGACATAACTCTTGGTACTTACTGCACCATACGCAACCAACTCTGGGTCTCTTGTTGGGTTGACCCGATTCTCCATTACAAGAACCCAGTCTGTGCTACTATTTACCTATAGCTGCGGGGCGGGGGGGGATGAGAAAAATTTGAATACATACATTCCCAAGGGCAATAACATATTAGTAAACGTAATGAACCCCACTGGAATTTGAACTCGGCTCTCTGATTCTCCAATCCTAATTTGCAATCCATTACTCTAATGTCAAATCATAACAAAATATTCCACCATTTTTTGCAACATGTTTAAACTAGTATTAACTATCAGATTCTGTTAGGTATGACCTTATTCTGGTCATGTCGTTTTTTTTGGCATACAGATTTTTCTTTAAATTCTTGCTATCATTTTGACTTGAAGTATTATAAATCATGAAAATTTTCCCTCCTTATAAAAACAAATGCTGCACATTTCAAGATAAAGAATTGGGCAATCTTTAACCTTTGTGCCTGCAAAAAAAAAAAATAAATAATGGAGTCTCAAAAGGACAGTTTTTCCCTTGACTCCACTATTATTTTAACTACCGTCACTCCTCAGCAATATTTATTGTTTTAAAAGGGAGTGATTGAATTGTAATAAAAGCCAAACATATGATAAAAGTCAATTTATATATATTTTGTTCTTAAGAATTTACAACAAAAATATTAAATACTATTTATTTATTTGATTGTTTATTTACAAGAATAATTTTATATTTACAACTTTCAAAAAACTAATACAATTAAGTTAAAACTAATGCAATGCAATATTTATCATTTACCAATTTATAAAGAAATAAATATGAAAGCAATTTTTTTTCATACATGTATAAACATTTACTAAATTATTAAAATATCGCCAACATTTCCAATAAACAATCTAATAAATAAATAGTGTTTATTATTTTTGGAGCCAATTTTCAAAAACAAAGTAAATTTATAAATTCACTTTCATAAGTCTAGACATTTTTAATTTTTAAACAAATGAACATTGCTGTGGAGGGAAGGTAGTTAAAATAATAATGGAGTCAAGGGAAAAACCATCCTTTTTGACAATCTGTTTTTTTTTTATGGGAACCAAAGGTAAAGATTGCCAGGGATTGTTTCAAGATTTTTTTTCTCTCATTCTCCTTTTTTCTTTTTTTTTTTATTAGCTCAAGAAAGATATGAAAAATAATATTAACATTGTCCCATTATAGTTGTTACATTTGTATACAAATTTCATATACTAATTGTAACAATCTTTATAGGACACAAATAGTAACTAATAATATTCATCCCAAGTTAAATGAGTTTTTTTTTCTTTTTCTTCTTTCCTCTTTCTTTATCTCTTTTTCTTTTTTCTTTCCTTTTTCTTTATCTCTTTTTCTCCCTTCTTTCCCCTTTCTCTTTTTCTCCCTTCTTTCCTCTTTCACTTTTTCTCCCTTCTTTCCTCTTTCTCTTTTTCTTTCTTCTTTCCTCTTTCTTTATCTCTTTTTCTCCCTTCTTTACTCTTTCTTTACTACGTTTTCCTCTTCTTTTTCATTTACTTCAGTTTATTTACCTCTTTTGTTTTTTTGTCCTCCACATCATTCTTTTTCTCTCACTGTCATTTTTTTCATTCTCCTTCCTTTCTTCAGTTTTTTTGGCTTTCTTTTTTATCCTTTGTGAAGTTTTTTTTTCTTTGTTTACTCTTTTTCTTTTTCATGAATATTTCTTATGTCTCTCACCCTCTGCCTCTCCTCCTCCTCTTCCCTCGTTTTTTGCTTCTTTCCTTCATATCTTCCTCTTTCTTTTTCCTTTATCATTTACTTCTTTTTGTTTCCCATTGTCCTGTCTTATTTTTTCTTTCACCTTTCTTTTTCTTGTGCCTTCCCCACCATTTCTTTCCTTTACTTTTTGCTCTTTTTCATTTCCTTCTTCTTTTTCCCTCTTTCTTTGTATCTTTCTCAATTTTTTTCTTCACTCTTTTTTTTTATTGAATTTTCTATCATATTAAGCTCCCTAAAATCTTTCTTCTCCTCCTCCTCTCCAGTTCTTTCTTCTCTTTTTCTTCTTTCTCTTTCCTTTCTTTATATCCTTCTCCTTCCTTTTTCATTAACATTTTGGTTACCTCCATCTGTTTTTGTCTTTCACATTGCACTTTTTTCTTTCACCTCCCTTGTCTTTCTTTCTCATTCTTTTCTCCATCTTTCTTTATTCTTTTTCTCTTTCTTTAATTTTTTCTTTCTTTAATTTTTTTTTCTTGAAGTTTTCTTCGTATTAAGCTCCCTTCAGTCTCTCTTTGTTCTCCTCCACCCAAGTCTTTTCCTTCTTTCTTTTTCTTCTTTCTTTCCTCTATTTTATTCCTTTCTTTTGTTTACTTATTTTTCTTTCCTTCTTTTTTCTTCCCTTTTTCATTCCTTTTTCACTCACATTTAATTTACTCTCTCCTCTTTTTTATTTCCTTCTTTTTCCTTTTCTTTTCTTTCTTTGTACCTTTTTTCTTTCTTCAATTTTTTTCTTGAATTTTTCTTCATATTAAGCTCCCTGAAGTTTTTCTTTGTTTCTTTGTTTGTTTCTTTTTTCTTTCTTTCTTTCTTTCTTTCTTTCTTTTTGTTTACTTCTTTTGTTTCTTATCTTCCATTCCTTTTTCTTTTACTTTTTTCTTCACTTTTTCTTTTAGTTATTTTTTTAAAGCTTTTTCTTATTAAGCTCCCTCAAGTCTTTCTTCTTCTTCTTCTTCTTCTTCTTCTTCTTCTTCTTCTTCTTCTTCTTCTCTGTTCTTTCTTTTTTTCCTTTTTCCTGACTTTTATTATTTCTTCAATCTTCATTTTCTTTCATTCTTTTGTTTCTTGTCTGACCTCCATTTTTTCTCTTCTTATTTATTTTTTCTTCTTTTTCATTTCGATTTTTCCTTTCCTCTTTCTTTTAAATTTTTTCTTTACTTTTTTTATTAAAGATCTTATTATCCTCTCTCAAGTCACTTCTTCTTCTTCTTCTTCTTCTTCTTCTTCTTCTTCTTCTCAGTTCTTTCTTTGCCTTTTTTCTTCTTGTTTTCCTATTTCTCATTCCTTTTACTTTCCTTCTTTTCTTTCATGTTTCCAATACTTTTTTAACGTCATGATTCCTTTTTTTTTTTTCACTTTTTTAAATTTTATTTTTCCACTTTTTCATATCCATCTTTTTCTCTTTCTCTTCTCTTTTCGTCTTTCTTTGTAACTTTTTCTTTGTTTACATTTTTTTTAAAAAAAAAACTTTTTCTTCTTATAAAGCTCCCTCAAATCTCTCTTTCTCCTTCTCCTTTCTTTCTTTTCCTCATTTTTTTTTTTTACCTTTTTCATTTTTTTTCTTCATTTTTAACATTTTAATTTATCCCAATTTTATTTATTAAAATCTTTAAATATTTTCTCCCACAATTTTTTTTTTTTTATCATTTACCATGAACATTATTATTATTATTGAGTGTTTTAGAATTGTGTTTACAAAAATGTACATTTTACAAAGACTATGTTTTCTTTCTTGGATTTTCATCCATTTACTTTTTTTCTTACAGTTTCCATTTTTGTGTGTGAGTTTTGCGGAAAGATTTTCTTTTTCTTTTTTTTTAATTGAAATAGATTGTTTGGTTATGTATGATAAAGTCAGAAATACAATTCTTTTTCTTTTCAGATTTTGTAAAGAAATTTAAAAGAAAAAAAAAATGTTTTTACCCCCCCCACCATGTCCATCCATCCATCTACCCACCCACCTCCCCACAATTTCTGCAAAATTGGTTTCTCTATCTTAACATAATTTTTTTTTTTAATTTCACTCTAGTTTCTTTTAGTTACACTTTAAAAAAATATATATATATATACGAGAAGCGATAAGCTATAGATATGTTTTAATTTTAGCATGAGTCAAATTTTTAAACCCTCTCTATCAACACTAAAAAAAAACCAAATTGAAAAGGAGTTTTATACCACACCCTGTGTAAAACCTTTTACCAGTCCTATCCCCCACCCCGGGCTCCAATAATATTGCAAAAGTCTTACAGTCCCTTATTTGAAATACCATCATTCCAAGAATTCTAAAATTTGGAAGAATTAACTATGCAGTCCATTTCATTATGAGTATGAAAATAGCATTGGTAAAGGCATGAATCCATCTCTTTTCCTTGCCTAATTAGTAGAACTTGTATCAGTAGATCATCAATATCTCCAAAATATTCTTATCTCACCTAAAAATATTCCTACAATCTAAAAAATATCTTCTGGCTTTAAATAACCTGCAAAGGGTTGAAAAGCCAGAGAAAACGAATCGGTCAATCAATGAAATAACTATACAGGCATATCTTTTAGATTTATTTCCGTTCTCTAGTATATAAATGTATAGAAACTACCGTGACAATAAAGTGAGGGATCGGTTTATATAGTGATTGTAATACAGAATTGATCCCCCAATTTATATCCATATTTTAATTTCTGTTTAGGTATGAATCCATCTCATGCCTTCCTCAGCTAAACAATTATCACCAAAAAAAAAAAATTACAATTGAAAAAATTATTTTCTGGCTTTAAATAACCTGCAAAGGGTTGATAAGTCATAGAAAACGAATCAGTCAATCAAAGAAATACTGATTAGCTACACGGGCATGTCTTTTAGATTTATTTCTGTTCTCTGGTATATAAATGTATAGAAACAACCGTGGCCACAAAATGAGGGAACGTTTTATATGTTGATTGTAATATAGAATTGATCCCCCAATTTATATCCACATTATAATTTCTTGTTTGTTTATCAAATTATGATCAGATATGAATCCACCTCTTCCCTCCAGCTATGGGTTAATTAGTAAGACATGTATCACTAAACCATTATTATATCAGAAAAAAAAAAATTTTATAATGTAAACAAATATTTTCTGGCTTTAAATAACCTGCAAAAGGTTGATAAGCCACAGAAAAAGAAAATGTTTAAGAATTTAGATCTTTTAAGACTATTGCTATTAGTACAAGATTAGTAGTGATAAGATGAAAGAAATATTATTCAACATTCAAAAATTAATCAGAACAATCTACTGTGGTGGACGAAATAAAGGGTTCGGTTCAAAATTCCAGTCACCTGAAGAAAACCGGAGCGTACAACAGCTGAAACGTTGTGAATATGGCAATGAAGATGAGGATAACAGTTTGAATAATGTCAATAATGCATGTAATTATATTACCTCATCTCAGAGATATAGACAGATATATAGAGAGACATAGGCATAAAGGCCGGAGCGTACAACGGCTGAAACGTTGTGAATATGGCAATGAAGATGAGGATAACAGTATGAATAATGTCAATAATGCAGGTAATTATATTACCTCATCTCAGAGATATAGACAGATATTGAAAAATAATATGCCTGAGAATTCAGACCATTTCAGACAATCGTTATTAGTACGAAGAGAACGAAATAAGATGAAAGAAAATCTAGTCAAAAATTAATAAGGAAAATGCTTTGTCTAAGAATTCAGATCCTTTAAGTTCAACTTACATCAACTGTAGCAATTACTTGTATAGAAAAAAAAAAAAAAGGTAGAAATGGCCAATGGTTCCTATCACGGAATGAAGGTCCACAAAATATGAATAGCGAGTTCAATCCTTACTAAGTACCTAATTTTGGAATTGTAGAGTGAAATCATAAATACTTGGATGCATGGCTTATGGCAGTAGTTACACTAGTTCAATGTGTTGGGAGTTTAATCTTCACAAGTGCCCAAACACTATAGCCTTGTGCCAAACCATACACTTAGCTAAGCTGACTTTACAAATGTTACCAGGGTCAATTACAGATTCTTTCCCAATTGCAATGAGTTCAATCCTGATTGGGTGTGTCATCAGTTTGATGGGGTTTCCAGATTAGGATTTGCTTTGAGATGTTTCGCATGGCACAATGGTTAGTAAACTAACTTTTCATACCAATTCCTTATGTTGCAACTCCTTCAGTGACCTTCAAAGAGGTTTTAAGAATTTAGTAATCCCCCCTTAGCCTGGAAGGGGTCTAGAGCCTGGCAATTTTCCTAGTGATGGCGTCTCAAAAAAAGCACCCGGGCTTCTGTGCTGCAAACAGGTAAAAAGGAGTAGATGTTTCGTCTATAACCTGGTCAGTATTCCTTCCATGTTTATTGAACAGGAGCAGAGGTCTGTCCCTTGTTTCTTGTTCAGGATATGGTTTACGAGTTCCTTTCTTTCTTCCATAGCTTTAATAATTTAACTGTCTTAACTATTTTCGTAATCTGACTGATCAGTGTTTGAGATTTTTTATTGTGAGAGTACCAGTTTGGCAGATTTCTGCTTGCTGCATCCCAACTGGCAGTAAGAAGTCCAAACTCTTTGGTAGCACTTCGAGAGGTTGCTTTTGTGAACAGTCACATAATATCGGAGTATTTGCAGTGTCATGTTACACATGGATATTTGTCCTTGCATGTTCTTCTGGTAGGTATCATTATGATTTAATTTTAGCCACTTTTTGGCTATTTTGTATTGCTATAGACGATGGACAGCAATAATTATTTTGGCCTTTTTTTCCTAAAGACATCATTGCATTTTTTTTATTGTTATCCCTCCTTCATAATGCTTACTTTCTCTCATATTCTCTCACACTCAGTAACCCCTTGCATCTTAGTAGCTCTATTGCCTTGCTTGGGGTGAAATGATAAAAAAAAAATTCCTAAGTGTAGCAGACATGATCCTGTTAGAATGTTTCACTTCTGTGATCAGGTTGATTGGCTCTCAAATGTGAATTACTTTAGGCAATTTGATTGGAGACATGGATGCAGGTCAGCATTTTCAAATAGAAAGACACGTTTGAGCTGCTTTGAAAATAGCTCATCTATTTCAAGTAAGGGACTGATGGTTTGCAATAAATTCTTTTTTCTGTGATTAAAAACAAAAATAGAGATGGCTTCGGATCTATCCAGTGAATGTACTAGTGCACTCTTAGTACTTAGTAAGGACAACTAACCTCACCCTACTGTCCTGGTCCATATATGATTGGGGTACCTTCATTGACCTTTCAATTGCTTTAGCAGTTCATCATTTAAAATCTCAAGGACTTGTTTTATAAAATGGCAGTGTCTTTCTTGTTTATTTGCATTTAAGTCGTTAAATAAATAATAATGTTCTACACTTTGTATATTTTTTGTCAATTTCAAGTTTGAAAATTTTAGAAAAATTTTAGAGTATTTTTAAAATAAATACGTTTTGACAAATACACCACAACATAGAAATTATGAGTAGTTGCCCTTAGCTGTTAACATTTCTGACATTAAAAAAAAAAGATAATAAATTTGCTTTTTAGAAATTAAAAAAAAAAAAATGTTACTTTAATTAAAGCCATTAACATATGTCCCTCCACTGTTTGAGAATCCTTCTTTTGTTTTTTTTTTAAGTCCCAAAAAAAAAAAAAATAAAAAAATAATTTGGAGTCAAAATTTCTTAATTTCAGTTTTCTGTTATGATAATAAAAAAATAAAATTAAAAAAAAAAACAAACAAAAAAAATTAATAAAGAAAGAAACTTTTTTTTTTAACATACCAGTCAAAATTTTCTGTCTCATCTTGACTCCGAAAAGTGATATAACTTTAAAGTTTGTTGTTTGGGAATGTTGATTGAAAAAAAAAAAAATTATCACTATTTCTGTCCTCCTAATAGTTGTTATATCTAGTAGACATGGTAAAATAAAGGTAGCAGCCTCTTTGGTCAAAATTCAGTCCTTCGGTGATGAAACTGGCAATGCTTAAGGCAAATGTTATTAAAGATAACAGACATTTTGTGTCAATTAATTTTATTGATCAACCTTCCCAAATCAGGAATAATCCTTCTCAGGTAAGGAGGAAATTCTATCAGAAATTGTCCAAAATTCATCTCAGATGAAATATAGTCCTAGCTCGCCTATATTATAATACTCATTGCGTACATAGCTACACTCACCAGTTGTCTCTACTTAACCCAGAAGATGAATTAAGAAAACTTGGACTATAAATAAAATTAATCAACACAAAATATCCTGGTTTTTTTTTCAACACAAAATGTCTGTTGTCTTCAATAAAATTCACCTTAAAGAACATTTACTGCCTAAATATACAGAATAAATAGATATATATATATATATATATATATATATATATATATTAAAATATATAGTGGTAAGAGTAGGTATCCATTTATTTTGCAAGATAAAGGTCGCACCCTCTTTGGTTAAAATTTAGTCCTTTGGTGGTAAAACTGGAGAGACCCCTCCAGGGCAAAGGCATATAGAGGCCATGCACTGCCAAGGCTGCATGTCCCTCCATGTTATCTTGGCCGTATCGACAACATCAAAAGGAATACAAGTCATTAAATTTGGAAACAGCTTGTTGCCGGAAAGTTCACAGCGAACCGCCGTTGGGGCAGACTCCAGGTTTTCTGTCTGGATTTACTTCCATGACCTTTTCCATGTTTGGATTTGACCGCAAGGTAGCCGAGGTTTAAAATCAGGGTTTTCCTTTCCTTAGAGGGACTGCCTTACTGAGCTGTCGAGTTCCATCGATCCAAAGCTGCTGGTCATGTGGAGGCAGTTTTCCTCCTTTAGGCTTTGCCCATTCTCCAGCTTTGAGCTGGACTTACTGTATATACTCGTATAGAGGTCGCACTTTCTTTACTAAAAATTTCACAGAATATTAGGGGTGTTACCTATCCCCTCGATATAAATGTAAAACAACACTTCCTTGTCATCATGATTTCTGAGAAATCGGAAATGATATCCATAGACACTAAAGCTGTGGTTTTTCTCCATATAGAAACAATTTATCTATCATATATATATTCATTCACTGCTTTTTAAACTTACCTCATATTGAATTGCTAGATTCACATATCCATCACAATAAATAAAATAAAATTATAAAATATTTATTGATCCCTCAGTCACCCTTCAGTCGGGAGCCTCGCACTAGGCTGATATAAAAACCCTGAACATGTATACATAATTTAAGAAACAACATGTAGATGTTTATTGACAAAGAAAAAATAGTCCCATGATTCATTCTGCAATATATATATATATATATATATATATATATATATATATATATATTGTCAAAAATACGTTGGAAAATATGACTTAAAGAAATTAAATTTATTCTCTATGAGATAATTTTCTGTAATTGTTGTTTCATATAACATAAAGTCGTTCTCAAGTGTTATTTACAAATAACAAAGCGCATGAATCTAGTACCAAAAAAAAAACCTTTGCACTAATTTGCATTGCGCAGTGATATAGATGATAGCCAAATTTATAGTTTATAATTTTAATTGTTGCAAACACTAATCATGAGTAAAAGAAAGAGTTATGAAGCAAGTTTTAAATTAAAAGTGCTAAATTATGCAGAAGAACATGGAAATCAATCTGCAAAGGTGTATTTAAGTTTTGAAATGAAGGTAGAAATAAATACATATAAGTAGATATCTGATAATTCTTATGTTTAAAAAGGGCTGTGTAACTCCACAGATGATAATGCGACCTATCTGCGAGTCAACAGTAAATTATCAATTATTAATCTATAAAGTAGGGGTGCGACCTATCCAGTGGGGCAGCCTATCCGCGAGTGTATACGGTATTTGTCAGAGGCATGTCACAGAAGCATTTTATAGACAGTGGGAGCTTGTCCCCACTATCACTCTCCTAGCTATGAAAAAATTTGGAACATATATAATGTACGTATATAAACATGACATATATTACGTGTTTTAGAAACTCCAAAAAGAAATTAGTATATGGAATATATATATATATATATAAATGTAACAAATATTACGGGACAAAGATAATATTATCACTGTTATTAAATTATTATACTACTACTGCTACTACTAAAAAATTGTTCTAATTTCTTCCCCTCTTTCTCCCTATCTCTCTTCACTGTTCTTTCCTTGTGTTACTCTTTATTCTTTCTTCTAGTACACCACCTCCATCCTCCACCAAGGATCTTTCCTTCCTTGTTCTTCATTTACTTCCCTATCTTTTTCTAATTCTCTTATAGCTCCCTTTTCCTCCACCCTCTGCTTTCTTTCCAGTCCTTCATCTCATTCTGTATCCCATACTTTTTTCCTCCGCCATTTCTTTTCTCCTGTCCTCCACTTCATTCTGTATCTCCCCCTTTTTCCTTTAGCCATACACTTCCTTCCACTACACCACCTCCATCATCCACCAAGTCTCTCCTTCCTTGTCCTCCATCTACTTCCCTATCTTTTTCTAATTCATTTATAGCTCCCTTTTCCTCCACCCTCTCCTTTCTTTCCAGTCCATTCTGTATTCCCTACTTTTTCCTCCACCGTTTCTTTTTTCCTGTCCTCCACTTCATTCTGTATCTTCTTTTACCTTTAACAGCACCCTTCATTCTACTGCACCACCTCCATCCTCCACCAAGTATCTCTCCTTCCTTGTCCTCCATCTACTTCCCTTTTTAATTCTTTTATAAGTCCCTTTTCCTCCACCTTCTCCTTTCTTTCCAGTCCATTCTGTATTCCCTACTTTTTCCTCCACCGTTTCTTTGTTCCTGTCCTCCACTTCATTCTGTATCTTCTTCTTTTACCTTTAACAGCACTCTTCATTCCACTGCACCACCTCCATCCTCCACCAAGTATCTCTCCTCCCTTGTCCTCCATCTACTTCCCTTTTTAATTCTTTTATAGCTCCCTTTTCCTCCACCCTCTCCTTTCTTTCTAGTACATTCTGTATTCCCTACTTTTACCTCCACCATTTCTTTTTTCCTGTCCTCCACTTCATTCTGTCCTCCACTTCATTCTGTATCTTCTCCTTTTTTTTTAGCTGCACACTTCTTTTCTATCTGCCATTTATTCTTTTGTGTTGTCTTTGTATTTCCTCCACACTTTCTTCCTGCCCTCCACCTCATTCTGTCTCCCTTACTATTTTCTTCTACGCTTTCCTTTCTTCCCTATCCTCCACCTCATTCTGTATCCCCCTTATTTCTCATCTACTCTCTTTCTTTCATGTCCTCCACTTCATTCTGTATCTCCCCCTTTTCTCTTTACCTTCACTCTTCTTTTCTATCCTCCACCTTATTCCTCTGTATTCTCCTCGTTTTTATCTTCACACTCTCCTTTTTTTCCTGTCCTCCACCTCATTCTGTATTCCATTCTTCTTCCTCCACTCTCTTTCCTCTCCTCCACCCCATTCTTCTTTATCACCTTCTCTTTCCTCCTCTCTTTTCCTTCTTTACTTTCCAGCATGTCATTCTTCTATATCTTTCTCACCACCCACCAAAGCCATCTCTTCTAAATCCTACCCTCCTCTTCTCCTCGTACTTCCCCACTTTCTTTTTCTTACCTTTTCCCTCTTTTTTTCTTCTAACCTCTTCTTTCTTAATTTTCATGATCCTCCTTATTTTCTTTGCCCTCTTCATCACTTCTTCCCACCTCTCTCTTATTCCTTGTCTTTATTTTCTTATCTCTCCTTCCTTGTCTTCTGCATCTTTTAATTAACTCTCCACTTCCTTATCCTCTTCTCCCATCCTCTCTTTCCCCCTCATTCTTCTATATCACCCTTTTTCTTTCCACATTCTTCTATCCTCTTCCCCTTATTCATTCATATCCTTTCCTTATCATTTATTCTTCTATGCCTTCTCCTTCCCCCTTATTACTTCATATCCTCTCTTTTCCCCCTTACTCCTTCATGTCATCTGCCTTCTCTCACTTATTCCTCTATATCCTCTCCTTAATCCCCAGTTATTCCTCCCTTTTCCTTCCCTAGTTATTCATCCATATCCTTTCCTTTCTCCTTCATTTATTCTTTTATGCCTTCTCCTTTCTCCCCCTTATTCCTCCATACCCTCTGCCTTCTCTTGCTTATTCCTCCATACCCTCTGCCTTCTCTTGCTTATTCCTCCATGACTTCTGCTTTCTTTTGCTTATTCCTCCATGACCTCTGCTTTCTCTCCTTCATACCTTTCTGTCTCTGTTTTTTCCTCCTTATTCCTCCATGACCTCTGCTTTCTCTTGCTTATTCCTCCATGACCTCTGCTTTTTCTCCTTCATACCTTTCTGTCTCTGTTTTCTCCTTCTTTTTCCTCTATGACCTCTGCTTTCTCTCTCTTATTCTTCCATGCCTCTGTTTTCTCTTGCTTATTCCTCCATGCCTTCTTCTTTCTCCCCCTTATTCCTCCATACCTTCTGTTTTCTCTTGCTTATTCCTCCATGACCTCTCCTTTCTCTCCCCCTTATTCCTCCATACCCTTTCCTTTCTCTTGCTTATTCCTCCATGACCTCTGCTTTCTCTCCTTCATACCTTTCTGCCTCTGTTTTCTCCTCCTTATTCCTCCATGACCTCTGCTTTCTCTTGCTTATTCCTCCATGACCTCTGCTTTCTCTTGCTTATTCCTCCATGACCTCTGCTTTTTCTCCTTCATACCACTCTGTCTCTGCTTTCTCCTCCTTATTCCTCCATGACCTCTGCTTTCTCTCTCTTATTCTTCCATGACCTCTGTTTTCTCTTGCTTATTCCTCCATGCCTTCTCCTTTCTCCCTCTTATTCCTCCATATCTACTTTCTCCCCCACTTATTCTTCTATGCCCTCTCCTTTTCCCCCTTATTCCCCCATGCTCTCTTCTTTCTCCCTAGTTATTCTTACATATTCTCTCCTTTCCCTCTGCTTGTTGTTCTATGTCCTCCACTTCCACCTCATCTGCCTCTTTTTCTCAGTATTTCACCTAACACCTTATTCTTAATATTATTATTATTATTATTATTTTTCTTTTCTTTTTCCAACTCGACCTATTGTTTATTGTTGTTGTTGTTGTTGCCATTCAAATACTTGAATTAAAATCACTGAAAGATGTCAGTGTTGAAAATATTTATTCCGAATTGACTTTTTAATCTTTCATCTTTAGAAACATCTTGTTTTATCATAAATCTTATATGAATGCATCCATTTTTTGTTTTTCAAAACTGTGTACAAAAAAAGAAAAAAAAAAGAAATGTTCTTTTGTATAGTACTCAGTAAGATTCAATGCATAAGCCAGCCAAGACAATTTTTTTTTCTTACAAGTTTATAGAAATAAACCCAAGTGCTCTGATAACAACTGGTATTACAGTTGTCATTGTTATCTTTTTTTTATTATTATTTTCCTTCCATATTGAGGGACACATTACACCCCACCCCAACTTTTGTTTTTGTTTAAACTCATAAATGTAAGGGTTATGTTGCTATGTAAAATTGTATTTATAATTTGGCAGGTTTGGAAATAAAATTGAAAATTAAGATATTATACACTTCTACAATCAGAAAAATAAGAAAATGGAATGCTTGTAAAATCTTTGATTTTTTTTTTTTACCATCCCCTGCCAAAAATATATTTTTTAAATTATAGAACTTTTTTTTTTTTGTTGTGAATATTTAATTTCTCTAATTTCTTTTAATTTCAATTTAATTTGTCTGTGTGCATTTCTGAGATGAGTTATTGTAAGTGTTAACACATTTTACATTGTTCGGACTGTTGTCCTCATCTTTGACACATGGACCAGTGGTTGGTTGAAGTAATCCAGTGACTTGACCCAAAGAGTTGTGAGTTCAATACCTGACCACAACAGAGGTGAACAAAAGCAGGGTGAGTTGAGTTACTGAAAGGAAATAACAGAAATTATGGTATTCAGAAGAGGCATGGCATGTGGAACTAGAACAATCTACCCCGGTGGATAAAATAAAGGGTTTGGTTCGAAATTCCAATCAATGGAAGAAGGCTGGAGCATATGGCTGAAACGTTGTGAATATGACAATAAAGATGAGGACAATAGTTTGAACTATGTAAATAGTGTAAATACCTTAATTTAATTTCACTTAAATTGAATTTAATTTTACTGTAATTTAATTTAATTTCAATTTAATTTCAATTTCATTCCATTTCAATTTCATTTCATTTTAATTCAATTTCATTTCTGAAATGTTGTGAATATGACAATTTCATTGAAATAATTTCAATGAAATAATTTCATTTCAATTTCATTTCAATTTCACTTCATTTCAGTTTCATTTTAATTCCATTTCATTTTATTTCAATTTCATTTCATTCAAACTGAATTTAATTTTACTTTAATTTAATTTCACTTTAATTCAATTAAGTTAATGTTCATCCCAACTGGTAAAAGTTGAATTTCTAAGTGCACTTTGGAATTAAACACGGTAATCCGAAGCTCCTATTGTGAATTACAGCCTTTTTTATATAGAATTGTTGACCCATACACAAGCAATGAGAGCCAATCAAGGTAGACTACTACCGAATGTGGTTGTCTTATGAAGGCAACAAGAAGAAGGTAAATCATGAGAATATGTTGGATATCAACTCTAGACTTGAAGAGATTAAGATTGTAGTGATTGAGGAAGCATTCCCTTGGGAGTCTGTTCTACAATGCACCCGCTCTTGGGTAGAAGCTGTCCAAATGGAACTTTCTTCTTAGCAATGGAATACAAAGGGGAAGGATGTTTCGAGCCTGTGTATATGGCATTGCAGACTGTCTGTGAAGGTCTGAACATGTGGAACCAAGGAATGTAGCTTGTCATTTCTCCCCCAGTTATAGGTTAAATAGCAGGGTAGAATGGATTCTCAAGTCTTGGGTGGCAACCAGTCTAAGAGAAGGAAAACTCTGAATTTCAAATTGTGGACAATAAAATGTGAAACCACTCCACTATCTTTCCCAAGAATGTATAGCAATTTGCAAAGCTGTGGAGAGCCATGATTCTCTAAATCACTTGTGACATGGTATTAAAAAAATAGAATAAAAATATTGGAGCGGAGACATACCTCAACAACCCAAAAGGGCCAGAGTTGCGTGTAGGTTTTGCAATAGACTGTGGAAATGGTGAATTGGAGAGCTTCGGACTGAAGGTGAATCAGGCAGTACTTCATGTTGACGGGAGTAGTGGTGTTTGTTCC
>CAHIKZ030004050.1:0-45903 GCA_903632075.3 Acanthosepion pharaonis
ATTATTATTATTGACAAATTATGTGGACTAAAATCTGATAAGTGCATCAAGCAGGAGTAGCTTCCCCTTATTTTTATTGTTTTGAATTTACCGACAAATAAAATAACCAAGTTTTTTAAAAAGTAATTAGTGTTTTGTAAAAGCAAAACTCACTCCAAAATTATATATAAAAAGATTTTTTTCAATTTAAAAAGTATTGCACTTTTTTATGCAAAACTTTAAAACTAATTTGAATGATGAATTAAAAAGTTAAGTGATATTTTTTGCACAATTAAATAAAATAAAAATGCAATTATTTTCAATATTTTAAAGTGGGTTTCTAAACTTTTGCAAGACAAAGGACATGTGAAATTCCATAGCATGAAAATATTTCAAAATTAGTAATTTAGTTTTCGAATTAGCACAAAGAAAATATGAAAGAAAGAACATTCCCGTAAGGTTTTTGTTTTTAATGGTCAAGTTGTTAGATATTTCAATAAATAACCTGATTGAAAAAAATCATTTCAATCCACTTCTTTAGGGTGCAAGCTCAAATTTCGTAGTATATATTCTTTGATCTTTGAAATGTGCACAGGTTCCTTGATAGTTGTATCGCGATTTCGAACATCAACAAGTCCAGTGTTCAGACTAGATTCTTTGATTATTATTATGTAAGGGACACCAATCTGATCAAAGACATCGAACTGATTCTCTAAACTGCCAGTTGCGTCTACATTTCCCAAAACATGAACATAGCAACTTTTAACTTCTTTCAACACGTAAAGTGCTAAGATTTTTGTCTCTCTCATTCGTTTGCTTCCTGTGATCGTAACAGCTATTTTGTACGGAGTCAGTTTATTGTCAAGTTTTAATAAACATCTAATGTTTTCACCGTTATCTACAATGGTACCATTTTTACTTGCTTTTGTTGTAACTTTCTGACGAAATGAATCTAATAAAAGAGCTAAAAACCCTCTTTCTAATGAAACACTAGCTTCGATCATTGCTGGAATGACAATTGTTTGTTCTTGTTTTGCTAATAACTCGCCTGTAGAACGTTTTATTTTTTTCAAAGGTCCGTCACCCCAATTGACAAGATTTTCAACAGTGTCCCAGCCCCAGGGAAATTTATATAAGATTCTACAAGACTGCAGCAACGAATTTTCGCTGGCAGGAGCTTGTTTTACTTTTATCTCTGATATTTTAAAATTGAACGGAGAATTAGCAAACTGTCTCCACCAATGAAGACGACGTCTCTGGTAATTGTTGAAACTCCAAAGGAGAATATTCGGGCTACAGAAATAAAGTTGAGTCATATCTGTCACTTCAGAAGCATCGAAGAGGAAAGGACTTTCTGTCCATTGTTTGTTATTACTTTCATAATTTCGGAAACACACACCGGTCTGAGCGATAGAAAACGGTAACCGTTTGTTTGCCTGTTTTAAGACATTGATATAATGTGTCATACAACCAGACACGAGTCTCGATCTAAGTCCTTTAAGAACTGGGTCTAAATTGGAAGTTGGCAGCTCAATTTGTCGATTCGGTGCCGAGATAGAATCCTCGATCATAAAACAATTTTCGTTATTGACATCCTGCATTGAAAACTTTCTCCATTCATTAAGAACGTTATAACGGAGCAAAGCACCTGCAGGTCCATAACTGTAAACAGTTTGTTTACTACCATCAACGAGACGTACCACACATCTTTCGACAAAGTTCCTTTCTTTTAATAACAGAATAAGTCTATTAAGAATGTCCGGAGTGTTCATCTGAAACTCAACGCCACAATAGAAAATGTGAATTTTAATTGAAGAGTTATACAAACATTTAGAGTTATTTCCTTCGCTCCACCCAGACTCTGTTATTGTTTAGTGAATAAACTAAGACAGTAGTTCTCAACTTGTTTTTGCTGAAATGCACTCTTTTCCCCATATGTTTGAATGTCATTCCCCGCCTTTCCAAGATTGTTCGACTCAAAAAATGCATTCCAAACTGAAGTGAAAATCTTAATCCTTTTCCATACACATACGCATGTATTTAGAGTAGCATTATTACACACATGATGTAAAAAATGCCCCTCTATAAAAATAGTTTGCTAATTCACCATTCAATTTTCAAATAAAATTTAATCACATTATTTGAAGGGATATCAATGTTTTATCTGAAAATGTAACCCAATAGTTTCCATCTCGAATGTCTGAGGTTTTGTGATAATAAGTTTTCATTGAATATTTAGGTGTTTTACCCGGGGTGGGGGGGGCATTTAGGTTTCATTTGAGAGGTGGTATTTTACTTTTTCTTGTTTTTTATTTCTGTATGTAAAAACAAGAAAAAGTTAAATATTTTCCCCTCCCTCTCTGAAACCCTGGACCTTCAAGAAATATGTTGGGAGAAAGAAGCTAGAAAAATAATGCTGGCAAGATATGTAATGTTCATACAGGGACAGTTTTTCACTTCCCAGTATAAAAACAATTTAAAAATGAATTAGATTGGTTAAAAATTTGTTTTTAGAAAAAGAAGAAAGCATTTATACATTTGGTTTTGTTATTAAGAACATTTCAATTTATTTCTTTAATGTTGTTTAAAAACTAAAAGGAACAAATGGAAGTGCTTTTTCTGTTTTTCTTTATTAAATTTTGATATTGAATAGCCATAAAATTATTTCACCTTTTGTCTCTCATACCTCACAGGATTATAACTAATGGTTAATTTTTGCAGAATGAATTTGTATGTGATAATGGAAGTAAATTCTTAAAATTTGAGCTAAATATGTGTATCCAACTTGGATTGCAAAGAAATTGTTCAGTCTGTATCACAAGAATAGACATTTTCTGCATTCCACAGAATTCATATTGAGTAAAAGAAACATTTCCTTTTGTTTTCATTTCATCATTTTAGAAGAACTATTTATAAAGTCTACAAAAACATTCTGTTCCTTTGGTAATTTGTAAAATTTATCTCATACAAGAGTGGTTTAACAAATTTGTAGCTTGTCATGTACTTAAGTGAATTTTGATTTTAAATTTTCACTGTATAATGTTGTTTGATCTATATGATTAATAGTCACTTTTGAATTAAGTACATTAACATGGAAGGAAATTATGTTGTAAAAATATTGTGTAAAGAGTTTTTCATCATTAGGCTGTAGATATGGATTTATCTATCTACAAGGGTGTATTGAAAAGTTCTCAGTTCAATTGACTTCCTAAAATGTGACCAAATGTTAGACATTTCAGAAGGGCTTCTTGATCAGGTGAAGAACCTTTCAGAACTACATCATTTGTATGTCATGTTCATTAGAATGTAAATGATGAAAAAAATCCTTCAGAAATGGTTTTCAGTAGCCTTAAACAAAAGTAACTTCAGTGTATTAGGTCTGAATTTGAAACTAAAGTATTTTACTTAAATTTAATTTAATCCTTCAAAAATCTTTTGGAAATAAGAATATTTCATAAATTTTATTCTCTTTTAAATTTAATATAAAAAATCTTAACCAGATTTTTTTGTCTGTTTTACTTTCACTCACACAAAACTTGAAATTTTTAGTGTATAACTTGAGTAGATGTAAATTTTGTCTAATTGTGATCTGATGTCTAATTTGATCAATTTTACTTCATTTTGATTTTTCATTTTCATTTTAATTTTCTTTAGTCTATGGATCATCAAATATTCTTTTCAGACAGTCTCCCTACAAGAGAATGTTGTACATCTCAAAACATTTCATCTTTATCTTCTTTCAATTTAAAGGCAGCTTATTTTTATATTTAGAGCAATGTTGACTTTAATTGATCTGTCTTGATTTGTTTTTCATTGCAGGCCTTCATGGAGATGTTTATTTAGATGAACAATTGGGAGAAAACTGTAACATTTATGTTTTAGATTTCTCCAAAGAATTTTTAGACAAAGTGAGTAAACTGTATTTTCATTTAATCTCAACTTTGTTCATTAGTAAACCCTCCACAAGAAAGTAGTAACATTAGTACCACTGATAAACTTTGCTTCAAATTCAACATCTTTCTGATCCTCTACACATCAGAACCTTTGGCCAGATGTGAATGGTATGAAAGCAAAATAAAAAAGTTTATCACAAAACAAATCAACAAAAAATAAAATTGAAATATTCGAGCCAAACACTAATGTTACTACTAAAGCAAGAACATGAGAAAAATGAGTCCTGTATTCACCTTAACTGCTCAAAAGGACTCACTTGGTGACCCTCAAAGCAGTTCACAATGGTCTTTTGACAAGATCAGACTCCTTTGACCACCAATGTCATCTCACTGTTCTACCTTGACCTTATGTATACATTTATCATACAAATAATTTTGTTTTAACATGTTATGAATAATCAAGAGTGGTCTCCCCTTGTTTTGTTACTCTCATCTTTGAGAGAGCTATTTCTGTTTACTGGCACTATAAAAGGACACTATACACAAACCTTGTATTCTCAGGTGAATAAAGCTTTCTTAAAGCCTACACCTGTGTACTTTTGTCATTACACATATCTTGTTACCTATTGTTTTCACCTCACTGGCAATACATTGATTTTTACTCTTACAACCACATGCAGTACATAATGCCACTGTGTGAACCCTATGTTGCAAATACCTGTATTTATTCTGAGATTTGGTCAGAGATTACTACTTGCTGCTGATACCTTGTAACCTAGTAGAAGTTGTCATATGTTATGTGAAGGGACGATAGACACTGCAAAGTAGCTCCAATGTCCTGAGAAATGTCATAAAAACTTTGCCTGTGTACCCCCAGCATTCTGCTTGGACAGAGGAATAATTTGGTTTTTGTATTTATTCATATGATATCCTGTGCAAAAGCTTTTGTGAATCATGTTTTAATCAAAGAAAAAATTAAACTATTTCAAATAATAAGAGTTCAAATTCATATACATGAAGAGTATGTTCCTGGGGTAAATGTTATTTGTCATTGTTTTAAATTAAATTTATTATGAAAACTGGAGATATTATTACTTATAAAAAAAGATTTGTATTTTGTAATGCAATGGAAATAATTGTCAGAAGGTGTTGTTTGAACTTTATTCATTTCTAATCAAATGGCTAAGCTTTTTTTACATATTTTCTGTTCATTTTTTATTTTCTTTCTGAATAACTTATAAGTTATTAATTTATTAATATAGATGTATTTTTATGTAATTGTTTTGAACATTGCCCGATTTACCTATAGACTATGGCCTCAAAATCTAGGGGACCTCCAGCCAAAGTGTATAATATTTTTGACACTGTCATAGGTCTTTCTTATACATTCTGTCATAATGCATTGTAGACTCTAAATAACCCTTCAGTAATTTTAAACACTTGTCATCATCCTTGGCTTTGATTAATTTAACATGCTTCCATTTTCCTTTACTTGTGAGAATGAGGGATTTGGAGGGACCCCACAAGTGGAATAAACTAGGGCCTTCTTTCATCTAAATCTGGCCCTGGTTTTGAAACACATTTATCATTATATTTGATGAGCTTTCAATAATTGTTTGGTTTAAAATGCCAAAGAATTTTTAAAATAAAACTAATTTGAGAGGCTATCACATAAGATAATATAAATAAATACAAAAATTTGCAGCATTTATATGTTTCTTTTTATAAAACAATAGCTTTTGAAATCCCAAAAGGATTATGTGGGCATGTTAAATTCAGTAGTGACATTTATGTCAAGTAACATATAGTGACAAAAATGAGGAGGGAGAAGCTGGAAGAAGACAGAAAGAAAATAAAAAAAGCCCAAAATATTTATTTTGTTAAACTGGGAAAAAAGAAATAGATATTACTTTTCTCCATTTCTTTTTATAACACTGCTGTGCATGTTTGCATTGTATAAATTTGCATCTTACTAGTCAAATATTAACTTTTATAGAAGAAAGAATTAAATTGTAATAATTTTTTAAAAAGTAAAATAATTGATAAAAGTTTAATAGAAGAATTATGTTCATTTTAGCTTGAACAATAAATTTCACTGGTCAGCTAACTAGAGTTAGAGTCTCAATAAAAACAGTGGAGAAGGCAATGGGAAATTTCTCCACTACTTATCACAAGCATAATCATGGCATTAACCATTATAACTATAAGAGATAATGGCATGAATCGTGTAAAGTCCAATGGAGATAACTTTTTACCTGGTAGTGGGTGGG
This sequence comes from Acanthosepion pharaonis, assembly GCA_903632075.3. Classification (NCBI taxonomy): domain Eukaryota; kingdom Metazoa; phylum Mollusca; class Cephalopoda; order Sepiida; family Sepiidae; genus Acanthosepion; species Acanthosepion pharaonis. The sequence goes on from CAHIKZ030004050.1 coordinate 6,143, forward strand.
GAGACATGAGTGATAGGTGTCACCTAACTGTCATCCAGTGACTGTTTGCAAAATGACTATAAAGAATAACGCCATAAAGGAGGTCAAGCAACCCCTCATTGAGTAAGATAGTGTTGATTCCAATCTCTTAAGGAATGACTGCAAAATACTTTCCCCTCTCCATTTTATAAATGCATGCTGGGTTTTTTTCTTAGCTCAGTTTTATCTGACTCAGTCCTGGTCTGTTTTGTCTTGAAGTCAGAATGCTATGTTCACTTGTCTAAACTTACACTTGTGTGTCAACCTAAATTCTTAGATTGTGAATTTTTTGTCATATTACTGTTGCTTTGCCTTATTACTGTTAATTTGCCTTGTATATATTTTTTTGCTTGCTTTGTATTATTTTTTGCCCCGTTCTTTTCTTTTTCTTGTTATTGCAAATTTTGTCACTTTTGTTTGTTGGACAGTTCTGTTACTTATTTTGCATTTGAAAATGGCTACTCACTCCACAGATACATAAAGGTGTCAGGTATCACTGTTATCCAGCAACTGTTTGCAACAGACAAAAATAGTAATAGGGACTTAGAATGTAAGGGCATTGCATCAATGTGGCCGACAGGAAAATAGCAAGTCAGAAATGAATAGATTAAATGTCAGTATTCTAGATGTATGTTAAACTAAGTGGATAACAAGGATTTTGTCAGCAAAATACACAGTATTATATATGCAGGTGAAAAATGAAAAAAGGATGCATAAGGTTAGATAAGGACATGAAGAAATGTGTTCTGGGTGTACCCCCGAACACATTCTCACATAGAATTCTTTTAGTTAAACTTTTAACATAGTTATTATTGTAGTACAGTGACAACAGCATGGAGGAAGACATTGACAACTTTTATAGCTGAAAAAGAACAAGAAGACAAAATAGTTGCAAAGTTTGTATTAGGAACCAAAAATAAATATGGTGAAAAATGCATCCAATGATACACAACAAATGATCAAATTATTATTAGATGTAGAGAGAGTCAAAAGTAAAAATAAAAAATAACTTGAGTGAGACTACAAATTCAAAGTGGAACATGATGAGATATGCACTAATGAAATCACTGAATGAGGTCATCCCAAGGAAAATGAGAAAAGAAAAAGTGAATGTTAGATGAAATTCTAGAAATGATAAAAAGATGACAACAAACAATGCCAAGGAATAGAAAAGAGTACAGAACTTAGAAATGTAGACAGGCTAAAGAGGAATGGCTCAATGAAAAGTGCACAAAAGTAGAAAGGATGAGCAACACAAATAAAGCAAGTATGCACAACAGAATAAAAGAATTACCAGGACCAAAGGTGCACTCATCAACAGGTTGTATAAAATCAAAGGAAGGCACATTTATAATAGAAAAAGAAAAACATATTCAAAAGATGAAGCAAATATCTAAGAAAACTATTTCATGAGAGAGAGAAATCTATGGTACACAAAAATATGGAAGAGCCAGAAAGATAAAATTCTCAAGTAAGATTGGTATGTGACCAGATGAACAGGAACATAGCAGCAGAGTACCAAATATGATCTTAATAGAAATGTGCTCAGCCTTAGATGATTTTGATATGGGCAAGAGCACAAAAGTAATAAATGAAATCTATGACAGTGGCAGCATACTAGAGGATACCAGAAGAATTGTCTTCATAGCATTACCTAAGAAACTAGATGCAAATAAATGTGAGATCCAATGGACAATCAGTTTAATGAATCACACAACCAAGCTAATAATGCAAATCCTGATAAATAGGTGGCAAAGCAGAATTAGATTGAAAATAAGACAAGAACAGTGTAGCTTTGTCAAGGATACTGGAACAAATATATATATATATATATATATATATATATATATATATATATATATATATACACACACTCAAAATGATACCTCAACTTAAGTTGTTTTGAATTAAGTTATTTTTGAAGATACAGTGGTTTTTCTTAAATATTATATGGAAAAATAAAACTCATCTTAGATTGTTTTACTTGAGTTTACATTGGCTGTTAAAAATATTAGAAAATTCAAAACACTAAAATAAGAATAAACACACATATAAACCCATATTTAAATAAATTTAAAAATAATGTTATGTGCACTAATATATATATATATATATATATATATATATATATATATATATATATATATGTATATATATATATATATATACATATATGTGTGTATGTGTGTGTTGATATAATAGAAAGAACTGTTAGATTGATGATCCGAAGTTTTTAGTATTTTTTGTTTTATTTTTAAAAACAGTGCTTGACACAGAAGTAGAGCCTAGATTATAATTATTAACAAGTACAATTAAAATACAACCCAATCATAATCTTAAAGGCCCTTTAAGAAACCATCAACAAAAAAACAAAAAATAAACACCAAAAGCTACCAGAACTACAGCATCAATCAGTTAAAGTTTTAGCATACAGTAATAATAAAAAAAAACCAAAAAACAAATAAAACAACAGAATACAACATCAATCAGTATTTTAGTAGGGAGTTGGATAAGATTAGCCATTGTAGCCAGACAAAAAAAAATTAACCCAACCTTGGGATATAACAAACACCCCTACCTCAATCAAAGCAGTGACTTCTTGATAATGAAAAACAAACCCTAGAACACCCCATCATTTCAAAACTATAAATGAGTAAAACATTCCGTAGCATAGTTATTCCAAACATAGACTGAGAATAAGAATGTCACCTGGTAGTTAGGGTTTTATATTGAAATTAAACCTGAATACTGCTGACCAGTTTTGAAACATACTAATTGCTCTGTCGCAATGGAATTATATTTTTAAAAAATAATTATTATATATATATATATATATATATATAAAATCAAAGATAAAAAATGTCCATATAAAGTGTGTTCAGGAGATGTTCTTATTTCAAATTCCTGCTGACAGGTGTCACTCGTGTGTTTTTTCTGCTCCAACACCTATTTTAAATTCAGATTTGTTTACATCTGTGCTCTGCCATTGACGTTCTTTCAATTACATTTCATTTGTGATTTAGAATAAATTTTTTCCCATGTCTCTGGAGTAAAGTCCCAGTGCAAGTGCTTATGCTAAATGTAAAGCTATATCAGGTGGAAATTGTTTTATTTAGAATACTGTATGTACATGTCATAAATACTGTAGGCAATGGGGAATGCTTATTTGCAGTTTATAGTGTGGTTTATTTTGACTTAAGTCGTTTTTTTACCTAAGTTGTGATCTCTCCAACCAATTAACAACATAGGGTGAGGTATACCTGTATATATATAGTTGGAGACTGTAGTAGGACTACTAGTGGGAATAATCCTAACAATATATCTGCAGACTACATTAGTGAGTAAACATGGTTTTAGTGCTTTCTTAATGAGATTTAATACCAATTACCATTTAGCTTGTATAGAATATAGATAGAAAATTTAGCAATTTTTTGCGGGGGAGGGGACAGGACTCAAATAATTTTATACATTTTTATCTTCCTTTAACATTTCTATCTTACCTGTATTTAATAAATGACAGATATTTTATGCATTAATTTAAGATCTGTATAGTGATTGTAATCTGGTCACATATTCTCAGAAGGATATGCAGTTGTTGATGAATAGGCTTTCCTTTCTGCAGCTTATAAACTGTTTGGTTTGATAAAATATTTAAAGAAAACTGTTAGATCCAGACAAATTGTATATGCAGTCAAAAATAAGTTGTTGGAAGCTGTTGAAAAGTTGACATATTTTGGGAGTATTTTATTTTATCTAACACTTACAATGATGAAATTAATCTCCAGATGCTACTGAATGTTTCTGATCATTTGATGCTTGTATTAGGTCTCAATGAAACATCTCATTCAGGACTACATTAACAATCTACAATACCAGTATTATGTCAGTCCTCCTATATTTGTGTGGAATAAAGATTCCCTATTGTAAACATATAAAGTTGTTAGAAAGTTTCCATTAAAACTGTCTCAAAAAATACTAAAGATCCATTGAACTTTCCATATTCTAGATGTTGTCCTTCAATGAACTGACAATGTATGGAGATGATTACTACAAATATTGATGGTCAACAGGGCATCTGGTAAAACTTGGCAGTGATTGTTTGCCCAACATTATATGTAGAATTTAAAAGTGGTAAGTGACTGTAACATATTATCAGACTCACTTTTCCTGTTTGGTCTTTTCAACTTTGGAATTGTTTTCTATACTGAAGAATGCCTCAACTGAGCAAAAGTAAAATGTGAAATTAAAAAGAGTTTGTATTGACTCAAATGTGGCTTGAAGAAAATGGCTGTGTTTACTTATCAAGCTGGGCTGAGAAGTCACATTAGGAATCATGTACATTGACATAAGTTTTACTATAAATGTTACCATCAACAAGAGGGACTTGAGTTGTACCTTGTGCCATAGGCAATGAACAAACAAATCTGGTCTGACTAGGCATTGGAAGGTACATAATATCAATCATACAAACATAGGACAAAAATATCAAAAATAAATTTGTTATTTACAGTGTAACAGAACATTTGAAAGCCTTTCTGGTTTTAAAAGTCATTGCAGATTCCATGAACAAGCTGCAGTAGTAGCATAGTTATTGGGAAGAGATGGATATCTTCATAATTGAGGGGATAACTGAAACTACATTGCTTGAGGACTATCAACAACAGCAACAAATGAAAGGGATAGCACCTGTAACTTGAAGAGAAAATAATGACATAATTAATATGTTGACATTCCACATGACTTCAAATAAAGGGTTAGGAAGGAAACCCCATCAATAGTGGAAAAAATGATAACAGCTAACGCACTTGAAAAATTTATTTTCCTGAAAAATTGTTTTAAGAGAAATGTTTAATATTACCCTTACCATTATTGCATTTCTCTTTTCAGTGTTTTTAATCACAGGTTGTTGACTCATGTTCATTTGATGTTTATTTATTAAAATTTATGTCGAATTAAAATATTTCTCACCTTGGTCAGAGAATTTCTAATGTCTATTAAACTAAAACAAAGAAGACATTCATTACCTTTTCTATTCAAAATATAATGCTGGTAATTCCTATGTTTCACTTGATTTAACTTCCTTTATGTTTTCTTTCCTTATCCTATTTACTGATATTATTCTCAGTCATATTTAGTGAATCAGCATTGTACTACACAACTTCTAGTTTTTTAATATCTTTTGTATCTTTTTGTATTGTAATTTACAATTAAAAGTTATTTTTGCCCTTTCTTCAAATAAGTCAAACAATTAAGTTACATACAATATAGAAACTTTAACTGAGGGTTAAATTCAATCAGTATCTCTACTGTTAATCTAAAAATTAATTTAGAAATTTGCTGAATAATATCGGAAAACTTGAAATATTGAAAATGATACAAAAATTGTGATTAATTTTATTGAATTGATTTCTTTTTTTGATTCAAAGCTGTTAATAGATCTATGTGTTTCAAAATTGAAAAAAATCAAAATGACTGCACATTAGTAACTGGTGTGGCTTTTACTTTTACTTATTGTGAGATGACAAGGAAAAAGAAAATGGGTGAACGTGAGAAGGAGAAAATTAATACTTTGGTTTCTCATTGTAACTCCCTTTTTATTTTATTCATCTGAAAGTCAGTTGCCATTCTCTTGGGTATATAGATAAGGAGGATCACTTTGGCATATCAAATAGTGAATTCAACATGATGTTTGACTCCTGACTACCCCCTCCCAGCTTAACCAACCAATTCGCAGTTGTTTTTTGAAATGGAGACGCAGATTTGAAGCCAGCTAAACATTTCACCAAACTGACCATTACTTTGAAGTCAGAAAGACATGAAAAAGCAAATAGCTATTTCGGCGTTTACTTTGTCTCTCGCAATATGGCGGAAATACCGTTCGATATAAAACTGATCCCCGAATTCAGTGGTGATACTAGTGGACAGTCTGTGGTTGAATGGATCGAAAAGGTGGAACTGGTCTGCGAATTATGCGAGATATTGAAGATTGATCGGATTCTTCCTCTGCGATTGAATGGCGGTGCCCCTTGCTGTGTATAGGCAGCTGAGTAAAGAACAGAAAAGTGACATTGAGCAAATAAAGCACGCTCTACTAACCGCGTTTGGAACTGACCGGTTCGTGGCCTACGACCAATTCCAGGCACGGCGTCTGCGACCTGGCGAGACAGTAGACGTATATTTGGCAGAATTAAAGAAGCTCGCCATTCCAATCGCACCGCTTCCTGAAGAATGGATGACATGTGCCTTCGTTTCTGGATTGCCCAGTCATGTTAAGCAGATACTCCGTGCATCATCCAGAATGGAAGACCTGATGCTCAATCAATTGCTGACCAGAGCCCGTGCTGTCATGATCGACGAAAAAGAGGCTGATGAACCAGTGGCCGCAGTTATTCAACCAATTGAAGTCAAAGAAGGTCCGACCCCAGCCATTCGTCACCATGGCATTGCCACCTGCTATCGGTGCTCTGGGCCGAATCATTTTGCCAGAGACTGCCGCTATCAACGCGAAGAAATGCGCAGCGGGTCGGCACAAAAGGCACGTCTCGATCTACGATGCTTTCAATGTCAGAAAGTAGGTCATATTGCCTCTAAGTGCCCGGGAAATGGAATGGGGGACGCGACATTATTAAGGAGCTGGGCGGCATACGCATTACAGAGGCAGGCGAAGTCAAGTTTTCTGATCCGCCCATCTGTGCTACTTTGAAGATCAACGAGCCCGACTTTAGCGCAGAGTTCAACCAAAGGGAAGAACATGGACAGACATTTTGGAAATGGTCGGAAAATAACCCACCAGAAAAGCTCCAGAACCGAGTGTCAGAATATTCGGTGCCCGAACGCGTCAGGAAGAATACCAGCGCGAATTGCAGGTGTGGCTGGATAACGGATGGCTGACTCCGTATCTCGAGGAAGAGCTTGGTCCTCCAAGAGGCCTCATCCCGTTGATGGCCGTGGTACAAAAGAACAAGGGAAAGGTGCGCCCTGTACTAGATTATAGAGAACTGAACGAACATGTAGACACATACACAGCTCATGCTGATGTGTGTGCACAAAAAATTGAGAGAATGGCGACCGAAGGGATCCAATGTCCTGTGATTGACCTTCGAAAGGCCCTACTTGCAGGTACGCGTGCACCGGTCACTGTGGCCATTTCAGACGGTGATCCTTAATGGGACGAGGTACTGCTTAACCCGAATGGGATTTGGACTCAATGTGCACACCGGCCATCATGAAAGCCATCGTGGATGCTGTGCTATCCCAGGATGAGACAATTCGTCAAGCGACGTCAGCCTATTATTGACGACATCTACATCAACGAAACCTTAGTACCTGCTTCACAGGTGAGAAAGCATCTTGCTGACTTTGGGCTCGAAATGTAAAACCCAGAACGACTGGAGGATGGTGCTCGGGTGCTTGGCTTGCAGATGTGGGGGAGGACAACATGCTTTACTGGAAACGTGGAAGCGAATCTTGACATTCCCAAACACATGACCCGACGCAGCATGTTTTTCGTTATGTGGAAAGCTGGTGGGACATTTTCCCGTGGGCGGTGGATCCGCATTGCAATTGCATTTATTAAACGTAGGGTGACTGCTGTCACTTCCGGCTGGGATGACAACAAATGATGCCCCCCTTTCACACATGATAGCGGAAGTCATTACCAGGGTGCGTCAAGACGACCCCCGTACGTGGTAAATGGTGCATTGACAGATGAATTTAACGTCTGGGTCGACGCGAGCCCTTGCAACAGGAGTGTCTCTTGAAGTAGGTGACACTGTCGTGGAAGATGCGCGTTGGTTGCGTCCCGAGAAGGAAAATTCGGGCAGTTTTGGCTACGGCGTTCGTGAGTTATTTTCCTGGCGCGTTACAAGTGATTTTCTTTCTTTGTGTTGTGAAAGCCACAAATTTGCTTTGAGAACGCTTACTCTTCAACTACATAACTATCAAAAAAAAATTCAGGAATGCAATTGTTCACTGCAAGATCTACCCAAGTGCCAACTATGGGAGTGATCATCGCTCTGTTATATGTAAGCTAAGAGTGAAACTACAGAAACAGAAGAAGCCTAACACAGTACTCAAGCTGCAATACAACAAACTCCTGAGCGACCCAAACCAGAAAATATTAAAAGAATATATGAGGGACACAATGGAGACTTGAAATGGGAATCACTAAGAGATGCATTAGTGATATCAGCAAATGAGGTCATTGCAAAGGAGTACAGACGAAAAAAAATGAATGGATGACAGAGGAGATTCTTAACATGATACAAAAGAGATAGAAAACTCTGCCAAGATACAAACAGAATACAGAAAATTACACAAAGAAATAAGGACCAAATGCAGACAGGCTAAAGAAGAGAGGCTAAACAATAAATGTGCAGAAGTACAGAGATTGAATATCATCAACAAAGGAGATATTCACAAACAAATAAGGCAACTAGCAGGATAGAAGACATGCTTGTCAACAGGCTACTTAAAATCAAAGGATGGAACACTCATATTAGAGAAGGAAAAAATTCTTCAATGCTGGGGCGAGTATATTGGCAAACTCTTCCACGCCGAAAGAGAACAGCCAACAATGCACAGAACTGCTGGTGGACCTGAAATTCTAAAAGTCGAAGTAGAAGCTTCACTGGCCAAATTGAACAGAAACAAGGCTGCAGGGCCAGACGGAATTGTAACAGAAATGCTGACAGCCTTAGATGAATTTGACATAGATAAGAGCACAGAAATAATAAATAAAATTTACAACAGTGGGGATATGCCGAAGGACCTCAGCAGATCTATTTTCATAGCACTACCAAAGAAACTGGGCACAAATAAATGTGAGCTCCACTGAACAATCAGCCTAATGAGCCACATCACAAAACTCATCATCCATATTCTGATGAATAGAGCATGCAGCAGAATCGGGCAAGAGATAGGACAAGAACAGTGTGTGTTTGTCAAAGACACCGGAACAAGGAACGTGATATTCATGCTTAGAATGTTATCAGAAAGAGCAATACAGATAGAGAAGGACATGTATCTATGTTTTATAGATTACACATTCAACAAAGTACACCACAAGGACCTGCTAGAACTGCTCAGCAACCTTGATATATTTGGGAAAGGTATCAGAATAATCAAGAACCTATACTAGCAGCAAACAGCATGTATTTGCATTGAGAATGAGCTTGGCAAATATACAAAAATAGAAAGAGGCATAAGGCAAGGATGTGTCTTCACACCAGACTTTTTCAACCCATACAGCTCAGCAATTCTGAGGGAACTGGAGATCCTACCAGGATTTATCATTGCCAGCCACAACCTTACCAACATAAGAGACGCAAATGACACAGTACTGATAGCAGGCAAGGAAAAGAAACTACAAAACCTCCTACAGAAGGTAGTGAGGGAGAGTGAGAAGAAAGGACTAAGCATAAACTACAAGAAGACAGAATGCATAGTCATTAGTAAAAGGATGAACCCAAAATGCAATTTGCAGGTTGGGGACACTAAAATCAAACATGTGCAGAAGTTTAATTATCTGTTATGTTAAGTGTTCTGATGGAGGACAGTAGGTGTGACACTGAGATCCGAAGATGGACTGAGATGAGCAAGGATGCACTCAAGAAGCTGGGCAGAGTACTGCGAAACAGGAGGATTTCTATGGTTAAAAAGAAAAAAGTACTGAGCTGCTATGTGACATCTGTCCTCCTATATAACAGTGAATGTTGGACGGTATCCTCAAAGATGAAGAAGAGTCTTGAGGCGGTTCTACAGAAGGATACTGAGGATATCATGGACCGAGCATGTGAGAAATGATGAGGTCTTGGAGAGAAGGCAAACAAGGAGGACACTCGTGGAAGAACATAAGGAAGAGGCAGATGAAATTTCTGAGACATGTGATGAGAATCTGATACTCACATGATGAATAGAGAGAAAAAGAGACAAGGGAAAGCAATTCATGACATACATGGCAGGCTTGGGCAGGTGGATGGTGGAGTGTGGTCTGAGGCAGTTGATAGAAACACAAAACCTGTTGAGAGCCACAAGTGATAGGGGGAAGTAGAGGGCCATGATTGCCTACGTCCCCAAAGGATACGGCACATAAAGTAAAAGATTCAAAACCCACACAACACACACCAAGGTGATTATATGACTCTTTTTTTTTTCTTCATGCTGTAGAAAGAAGACAAAAAAGAAAACTAGAAATAAAATATTATAAAATAGAAAATTCCAGGTCAAGATTGTTAACTCATAAAAACATAAGGGCAACTATTTTCATTTAACAGATGAATGGCAAATATTTTTGTTTTAAATCATGAAAAATAGAAGGGAAAATTTTTTGTTCAACCCATGAAAATCTAAAACCAAAAAATTTATTTCTATATTTACATTATGTTGGGTGTGCTTACTTACTTCCCTCTTTAAAGGACAATAACTCAAAATACAACTAAGTTATGTCCCTTGTCCATTAGTTGGATCGTAACACTTCTGAATTCAACATGGTGATAAGCTGACATGCATATGGGTTTAAATCCAAACAAATCTTTGCTCTTTTCAGGCAGTAATTGAATAAAAGTTATTTTATTGTATGTTAAGTTATATGTTAAGTTACACTTGTTTTTTTATTTTCATTTGTTTTTATTCATTACAACAATATGGGATATAACACATTAAGTCCTACCAGCCATCTCTCTGTAAGCAGAAAAAGTGGTTGGTAGGTTAAAAGATAATGAGGCATCAAATATATTTTTTATACAACATTTTGTCCTTGGTGGTCAATTTTAGTTGTCGTGAACATTTTTGTCCTTGATTTAACTTTGAAGAGAAAAACTGATAAACCTGTTTAGCTGTTTATTTTTGTTAGTCATCTTGTATTTTATACATATATCTCTTTTTTTGTTATTTCTTTCTTGTTTATCTGTTTTCATTGCTTTATAAAATTTTGTATTCCTGCAAATATTTTCATTCAACTAATGTAGAACAAAAGGAAAATATTTTGGTAAATCCTATAAAGGTTTAATAATTTAGTTTAAGCCATGAAGATTATAAGAGAAAATATTTTAGTTTTAATCATGAAGAGCATAAGGGTAAATATTTACATTTAACCCATGTAAAATATAGGAAAACATCTCAGTTTAACTCATAAAGAATAAAGGCACAAATATTTGATTTCAACTACAGAAGAAAAAGTTTGTTCATATTTTAATTTAACACATAAAGGAAAATATTTTTTCTAGCTAAATTAAGACTGTTATGTCAAATATCTGAGGCTAGCTTATCATTAGCATAATCACAAATAATGATTCATGACTAATAGAAGGGGCAAATAATTTACTTTAACACAGAAATTGATTGGCAAATAATTTAGTTTACTCCATGAAGAATATAAGGAATAATAATTTTGTTTAACTCATGAAGCATATATGGGTAAATGTTTTCATTTCACTCCTTAAGGCAAATATTTTAATTTAACCATTGAATAAGATGAGAGATATATTTGGTTTAAACTGTAAACAATATAAGAGCAAATATTTTTACATGAGCTTATGCAGGACACAAGGGAAACTAGTTTAGTGGCAAATACTTAATAGTATGTGCAAAAAAATTAATTTGTGAAATATACAAGGGCAAAAATTTTTGTTAAACCCATGAAAATTATAAGGGTAAACATTGAATGTAACTCATAAAGAATGTCTTAAGTATATTTTCCCAAAGAAGAAATTAGATTGAAATATTTTACCATACATTTCATAAAATTATTTAGAAATGATTTGACTCCTCTTCAAGTATAATTCATGTAATAATGTTTAGGCATTAATATTGATTAGGTGTTTTGTGTTCTTGGCTGCAAAATGTGATAATATTTTGACACTTTTGTAGAAGTAATTGCTACTCTCTGCAGATTACTTTTTATGCTAATGTTCACCTAATACAAGGTCTAAGAGCCACTCAGGGTAGAGGGTTACTGTGTGATGTTAGATGAGCATAAAAAAGTAAGAAGTGAAGTTCATAGGGTTATGTAGGAAAGATAAAGGTTAGCACTAGACTTGAATAGGTCAAAATTGTAGTGATTGGGAAAACATCCTGCTGGGTGTCTGTTTACCAAAGCAGCAGTTCTTCTTGGGAAGAAGTTATTTGAGTGGAACTTACTTGTTATTAATGGAAATAATGAAAATAATACAAAAAATAAAAACTAGTTATTTACAATTTGTGAAATACAAGAATATGAAAATTAAATCCTTTTATTCTCATTGTTTTCTGCAATTTGGAAATTCATAAAAAATATAAGAGAAAAATTTATCAGAAAATTGTAATGGCCTTCTTGGAAAACTGTGGAAGAGATCTGGTATTAGAAAAATCTGACAGTTTGTGAATTACTTGAATCCTTCAATTATTTCAAATAAATGGTGTTGATACAAAGTTGAGGATTAAGTGGTTGTTTCATTTCTATTTTTATTCTCTGATTCTTTTATGAACTTGTACATGTTTTTACATATTTAATCATTTTCTGTACAAATTTGCATGTAAGCACATTTATGTATTTGGAAAAAATGTTTGTTAATGTTTCTAAATCTGTATTCAGTATGTGTACATTAATGTGTGAGGATATATTTCAGTGTAGAGTGTAACATTTTAAAATTTCTGATTAGTTAATGTGTTGACAAGTGTACATATGGATTTATTTACAAAAATATCATGTACATGTTCTTATATTTACCTGTACAAATTTTATGTCTTGCAATTCAATACTGTTTTCTTTGAATGAATATATACTGAATTTCTGAAAGATATGTATATATCATTCACCTAATTTTTTTTTCAAAATATATTTTTTCTCACAATTTATTTTTCTACTTTCTATATTTCATTTTCTTTGGATCCAAAAGCTTTTCGAAGATACCATGCCCAGTAACCAAGACTGAACAAGAAGAAAATGACTGGAAATGTGACTCGTGATATAACATCCATGCGTTTAGCCTTGGATCTCATCTGTGCATAGGTTGTATCAGGTGTTTCTGTGCCAACATTGCCATTCTCTTCACATACATCCTGTTGGCAGAAATAAAAATTGTATAAAGTATTTGCAATCATTTCAAAATAATTCAACTGTAGAAATAACATTATTAACCTAATTCAAACTGATTCTTTACTTATATGGATTTGAAATGAAACAAAAAATAAATAAGGTTTTCTTTCTCTTACCTGCAGTGAGAGAGTTTTAGTATCGTATCAACAATTATGTGCAGCCCTTTGAAGTCATTTTAAACTGAATATATATTCTAATAAATATAGTATTTTAAATAGACAAATAGGTTAGATTTGAAATTTGATCATTTTGCTGTCAGCAAACTGACACATACTTAGTATATATGAAATTGACAATATGATGTTTATCCATGTATTTATCCAAGAATGTATTGCATATTCTACAATCTTTTATATACTGAGAGCATATATTGATAATGGAAATATTACTGATTGCATAATTAATTTATATTAGCATAATAATTCTTACATAACATAATAATTCTTAATGTGTTAAGATTATTAGTTCATATTTTGTTCAATTTTGTAATATTTCTGCAGTAACAGACAGAAATACATTTTTCACATAAGGAAATATAATCAAATATAACAATAAGTGATAAGAATAAAAATTTTGAGTTAATATTTTCTTACCCTATTGACATTGATGGTCTGTTTTATTGTTTTGTTATTCTGTATTAATTTAATGGAGAGTCGTTTAGTTTCATGACGTGAATAAGTACTGACAATAGCATATTCAAGAAGAGCAGCAAACACAAAAACCAAGCATGTGACAGTCCAGACATCAATAGCTTTTATGTAAGAAACAGGAGGCAGGGAAATGGCTGTAGATTGTCGTTGTGTGATCATAATAAGAACTGTGGTACTACCAAGAGCTATACGAGCTGGAACAGCATTGATTGGAAGCCAGAAAGAGACCCAAGAGATGAAAACAATCATGGTGCTGGGAATAAACACCTGAAGGAGAAAAAACTCAACACGGCGCTGGAGATGAATATTTGCAACAATACATGTAAATGAGTTTTCTGAAAAAGAAAAAAAAGATTCGGTAAAAAAATCTAAAAGCAAACAATTGGTTTGCTATCCTCTCAGTTCAAAACTTTGATTTTTATTGTAAACTTTGTTATTATCATTATTATCCAAAGGATTAGATTATTACAATCTCAAATTATAGGTAAAATGATTAATGACAGAAAAAAAAAAAAAAACACTGAGACAAAATTTGTTTAATGTAAGTAAAAATTATATCATCTTGTGAATTTAACTAAAAATTTGGATCCATGATGATGGTAGGGCTTGGATAAGTGTGCAGAAAAGCATGCAATTAAAAATTAAGTAAGGCATGTATATGTAAAACAATATTATTCATTTTGTGAAGAATTTAATACAAGGTAACCAAAAAAGTTCTGTCCATTTTTAAAGGAAAAAAAAAATGCTTCACAGTATGTATAACTTATATTTAGTCTTCAAAGTAATCGCCATCAGCATCCAGCACCTTCTGCCGACGTGTCTCCAGCTGTTCAATGCCCTTGCTGTAGAACTCGGAGGGGGGTTTGACGCAAAGAAGTCCGTGAGGGTTTTGCACAAGTCTGCTTCATTGGTGAAGGATTTCCCACAAAGATGATTATCCAGGGAGTGGAAGAGGTGGTAATCGGATGGCGCAAGGTCAGGTGAATAAGGTGAATGGCACAAAGTCTCCCACTCAAGTTGCTGTATGGTATCACTGACCACTCGCGTGACATGCGGCCTGGTGTTGTCATGGAGGAAAAGCACATTTTGCGATTCACCAGTTTTGGCTCCTTCTGGTGCAATGCCTGTTGTACACGTTTCAATTGTTGCGAGTATAGGTCTCTAGTGACCGTTTAGCCCATTGATAGCAGTTCATAATGAACCACTTGACAACCTGTCCACCAGACATAAAGCATAATCTTGCGTGGGTGTATAGGCGGTCTTGCGGTGTGAGGGACAGCATCCTGAGGAGACAACCAATGTCTGGAATGCTTTTCATCACTGGTAAGCACTCAATTGAATAAGGATGCGGTATGGTGGTGAGAAAGCAGCGATATGCAGGCTGCCACTCATTGTCCCTTGTGGACCTCCACCAGCGTTTGCGGAACCCACTTGTTCAGTTTGTACGTCTTACCTAGGCAGTGCAGGTGAAGTCTAACTATTTCATTGGAAACGTTGAACTGTCTTGCAAGTTCACGACATGTTAGACTACTGTCCTCTTCAATGGCCGCCTTCAGGACTCCGTCATTCAAGACCTGTGGTCGTCCATTGCGAGGCTCATCATGGAGAGACAAATCTCCCAACTTGAATTTTTGAAACCAACGCCTTGCAGTACGTTCATCCACAGCACTATCCCCAAATGCTTGACATATGCGGCGACTTGATGCAGCTGCTGATAAGCTCACTTTGAAGTCGTAATGCAAACAGCCCTGAATGAGATCTCTAGACACTTCCATCCTTCTCACAGCTGTCTGGCTTATAACTGATGGCCGGGCACGGTGCGTGTGTTTTTTATAATGTCTGATGTTCCTACTTCTGGCTGTCCGAATTCGAAAACAATTGCTACATGCATTTCATATATATTTCAACTTCATTCAATGACTAATCAAAAAACGGACAGAACTTTTTTGGTTACCTTGTAATTCTTAGCAAAATTAACACTATTGTTGTTTATTTTTTTAGTATAAGATTTAAACTTAGGAGTAAATGAAAATAATATTTAAACGTGAAAATCTTAGAAATTTATAGAAATAGAGAAATTTACAATAAAATATTTTTTTACAATCAATTTTTCATTTGATTCAATATTTTTAAGTCTCACATCAGATTAGCATTGAATTAAATTTGAATAATTTGATTAACTTTTTATGCTAGTTCATCCCTCAACCTTTTTCTGGGGTGGGATGAAATTCAAAAGTAGTCCTAGATTTAAAAAAAAAATACTAATCTCAAAATGAAAAGGTATTTATTTTACACAATAAATATTTGTTTTTCAATATATTCTTCTTCCTTGTCAATTCTTTCCTATTGCATTTCAACCACATAAATAAAACTTTAGAGTGAAATTTTCAACTAAAAATAACTATATCAGGCTATAGGATTATTGATCTACCCTATCTTGTATGTATATATGTTTGTGTGTGCATGTATGCATGTGCACGTGTATATGTATGTACATGTATGTGTTTATACATGTGTGATACAGTATCTCTGTGTGTGGTCTATATATATATATATATATATATATATATATATGAATAATAAATATTTAGAGAAGGAGAGAGTGAGTAAGAAATACACCTTCATATTTAATGGAACAATTCCAGGGTTGAATAGCTGAAATTTCAAACTGGGCCATCTCCATATTTTGGAAATGTGACACTGGGTCATTTTCCATCCATTTGAATATCACATTATCTGGTGTATATACAACTGAAAAGAAAAGAAAATTTTGTTGCTAAAGACAAATTTGCATGAATTATAGAAATTTTATCCAAGTTTGTCTTACATTTCATCACTTGTCAAATTTTTCTCCTCTAAGGATGTTCATTAAAATTTTTATTGTTTTTATTCAGCATATCATTTGATTTAATTACACCAATTAACAGTAAGAATTTTTTCCTAATTAAAATGATAAAGAGGAGATAACTCAGTAATTCTTCTGTTTCATAGGGCAGATCTGGCCTTAAGAGGTGTGAAGTTTAATGGCAAATTAAAATCTGCATGGCATGCCTATTTCCATGGTCAAAAATAGACATTACATTAGGCTACCATGGTATCAGTCACTACTATTGTAACATGACAACATACAAAAAGCAGTAACCCTTTCTTTTTTTGTTTTCTCACTCTGGACATTGCTCATGATGTTCTGCACTTTTATATCTGGTTTGCCACTGTAGAAAGATGTATGTAGCTGTCTCCCAAAATTCAGCCTTCACAATTAGGAATTATATTATCCTGAAAATTCAGTTACAGATATTTTATACACAAACCACACATGTACATTTTTTCTTATTATTTGTTTATTGTAAATTGTTTTCTGTGTAACTGAATAGTTTGGTCTTATTAACTGGTTGTATCCCATCTCACATGATTTGCTTTTCTCTCTCTTTCTCTCCAAATCTGTTTTCTACTACTGCTAGAATTAATGGGAGTGACATGCAATAACATCACTTGTTACTTTCAGATAGCATGACCATTAATCTTTGAATATAATTTTAGAGAGTTACTTTTAAAAGCTTTAGCTAAGAAAAGGATAATACCCACAAGAGAGGTGAAGAGACCAACTGGGGACAATTTTGGCAGGCTCCATTTTCCAACCAAGGTTTGTAGACATGAGGCCCATTTAGAAGCAATGGGCTCACTCAGCTAGCCTTACATAGGGAATCTTTTAATATTTTTTTACTTGTTCTGCTTTAAATACTTACAGCTTTTAATGACAATAGAACATATTTGTGTATCTAATGGGAAGTTTTGAAGATTCATTGGGCAAGCAGCAGTCATTGTTAACCTACAAAGAAAAACAGAAGAGTTTATGGTATTGTAATAAGAGAGCGCTATGAAAGAAAAAAATTATTCTCCCATTTGAACCGCCCCCTCCCCACTGTCGTGGGTTTTATTATATCTGTGATGCAATAATACCATATTTCACAGATGGAATGGAATGGCTGAAAGGGAATGGAATGGCTGAAAGGGAAAGGAATGACAAACATGCTTCGTTCTCAGAGAGATTTTTATACTAAGACATACACAAAACTATTTTTACATATATACAAGTCTCCCACACAGAGAATAATATATATATATATATATATATATATATATAAACACAGCAAAACAGAGTGTAAGGAGAAACAAAAAGGAAGGATCTTACATATAATATGGAGATGCTCCTTTGTCTGGGAAGCATATTTAGGACTCCAGATTCAAAGAGGCTAGATTCATCAATGTCTCAGGCAAAGACATATTCCATGAATGGGAAACAGCAAGTCCTGGCTTTTCCCAAATGTGAGCTGGAGTTTCTTGCTATATTTAGGAAAGATATTCCCAAAGGGAAGTGGCACTATGTTCTTGTAAGTTGCTAGGGGTGGGAAGCAGATTTAGCCTCAGCCTGGGCCTCTTGGCCTAGACTAAAAGAACGCAGTTTCATGTGGTGGCTACTGTAAATGAACTTCCAATTTCTTTAATGTATGGAGTGACATCATTAAGTGGCTATCATGTGATCTATGTGACTTATTCAACCAAAGGGAGATAAGTGCCTTCTGTATCCATACAATATCATCAAATAAAATGTGCAAGTTATTTTTACATTTGTACACAAATCTCTAAAGAGATTCAAAAATTTTATATGGCACCTTGAGTAATATGTTTAATCAATATCCGTATCATTTTTAGTAGAACTGTACAGGATAATAAAAGAAATGGGAAATTTCTTTTAACTTAGACATGATATATGCAACCATAGTCTCCATTTCACTTTCTTTTCTTGCTTAGTATAAGTGTTTTTCCAACATGAAAAAGGTATGAAGATTTATTGTTCACATGCCAAATAAAAACCTAATTTATTGAAAAATGGCACAGAGTATCCAATTATTTAAAGCAGAAATATTATCTTGAAATTTTATTAGATGAAGTATTGTCAACCCTTATTAATTTTTTAATAGTATTTCTTTTATCTTTATTTCAAATACTTTTCATTACAACTATTTTAATAGCTGTAGAATAATTATCTGAGTAGTTGAGATGAAAGACAAATAGCAGTAAGAGGAAAAAATAATCGAAGATAATAATAGTTGAAAATATTTTGAATAGGTTTTAATTAATAAAGGTGACAAGGTTGACAGCTGCTTTGCTATATAAAAGTCAATTAAAATAAAAGTAATATTTTATATGGCTACATTATTTGTTACATTGAATAAAACAACTAATTTCACTGTGCTATTACCATAGTAATGAAACAAGAATAGCAAACAAAAAATAAAATGAATGGTCAAGATATACAATAAAGTTATGTAGATAAACTATTAAAATGAAAAAGAAGCCATCAAATGTAGGATTTAAGAAGATAAAGGTATACTTTTAAAATAAATTCAACTAACTCTAAATTAGTTTAATACAATGGTTTATTGCACAACTGACTGACAAAATGACCTAGTCAAAATTTATATTTTTCTTGGTCCCAAAAACTATTTGTAATTTTTAAAACTTACTTTATCAGCTGATAAACTATAGAAGGTGTTGTGACTTGTTCGGGGCCAGAAAGAAAGACACAGAATGAAGGCAGGTTAAACAAGTTATGTTAAAATAACAGAACATATATACAAAGTAAGAGTGCTATTAGTCAGCAGATAGAAGTGTCCATCTGAACTGTCAGATTACAATGTGTTCCGACTGCCAATATTTAACCATCCCCCCCATGAGGAATGTATGTGGCACAAGGTCGAGTTTAATGTGGGTTTCTCTGAGCCCGTAGGCACAGCCAAAAATATTCCCATTGAACCCACATAAGTGGGTTCGGGATCTGTCTACTTCCCCAGACGAAACTTTGGCTTCAGCAAAGCTTCGTCCGGGTTCCTCTCTGCCAAAGCAGAAAGTTTGACAGAAGACGCACACAGTCAGAGACTGCGGATCAACTGCCTCCTGGGAAGTTTTGCAGGTTAGTATTTATGAAGGAGGAAGAGTTCATTCTAATGTAGATAGGTCACCATCACAGAAGGAAGGAACAAAACTAATTTGATTTTTTATATTCTTTATGGAGTTATAATTCTTATAAGGTTTCAAAACTGTAAATGAATTTTCCAGAAACCATTCAAGATTATATTCATTGAATTATACTATACAAACCTAAGTTCAAATAAGAAAAATATAAACTGCTTTTTATACAGAAAAACATTCAGATGATATTTATAATTTAAATGTATTCATTAGTCTCAAAGTATAGAAACTATCTAACTTGATTGCCACTATGGCAAGTTGGAGCTTCCTTACTTTGCTTGATTCAGCAGCTGCAGCAGTAGTAATGGAAATAATCAGCAGAGTACAACTGGAAATCCCAGAAGTCATAAAATTGCTAAGAGCTCCATTTGGCCTCTTCTCTATCTTCCTTTTCAGTGGCCTCTACCTGCATGGCCTGCACTTTTCTACTTTTCATTTTTCAGCAGTCACAACCTTTAAGCCCAGCATGAAGGACTGTACATAACTCTTGCTGCAGAAGATAAGGCCTGTCCTGACAGCTTGATTCATATTTCTTGTTTCTCCCATGGGAACTGGTGGAGTAATCCTTCTCAACAAAAACAACTACTCAAGAACTTTCTTAACTGGGGAACCTCACTTTTTCTTGCAAAATACTACTATTTAAACAGAAATAAAAGCTGTTGAACAGTTATTTCAAGCTTTGGATTTTGTTCATTCCTTGCTCACTGCTGAGCACAGACACACATGCAACCGGGAAAAATTCCTAACAAAAGTGTACACAAAAATGTTGTTGAAAACAGAAATTACATGATGAATCTTAAACTTTCTACTCTATGTGATAAAAGAAAAATAATTGCAAGTAATCTTTACTTTAAAAATATTTCCAGATATCAGCATCAAAAGTTTTGAAACATAAAGAATGAAAGTAATTCTAAATCTCATGATTATTATACTAGTATTTTTTATATCATAAAAGCATTTTTCTATTGTGGTGACACAGATAATAAAAAGAAAACTATCATTTTTTTTCTATCCTTTTCATTTTTTATCAAGATCTCATTATCAAACTAAAATAATTCTTATTAGTTTTTTATTGTTTGAATATCAAACCAAATTTATGTTGGACTCACCTTATTCTGTATTTGATGGTGCCATTGCGGTAAAGATGCATCATTTTGTTGGGCATTGTAACATGATGAAATGAAGCTTGCTTCTCATTGGCAAAGTACAAGTCTGGCACCCACACTTTATCAATGAATTTTGTATTCAGTTCCAAAAATTTGTCCTTTAAATATTTTGTGTAGTTTAAGCGTGGATCATTCCAAATTTGAGTAAGAATAAATGTCATTGTGTAATCCTGAAGACAATCAGAAAGAAGATTTATAAGTTACAAAAGAATTTCTAAAAATCAAACTTCTTGTAGTTGTATGAAATGCAATTGAATTATTTAAACTAATATTTTGTTTCAGTAAGGACAAAGAACAACAAAATTGTCTCCCTTTATGTTCTCATGAGTTAGACCAAATATAGGTTTAATATATCCATATACAGGAAATAATGTCACAAGTTATCTTGACTGAGTGCTTGATCATAATAGCTTTGTTGAAAAACTTTTGATCACACCATATTATGCACTCTCTTAAAAGAATTTATGTGAAAAAACAAAACAAAAAACAACCAAACCTATGCCCCTTACCATTATCTAAGAGTGAATACATTATTAACCAATGAGGTGTCTGAATGGGAATTTTCTTGATAAACATTGATTTTGAGCCTGTTTATAGTGATATTGTGTCTAGCTTAAGTAATATATGGATGAAAGAGAAAAACTCATCATTTGGATTATTTTCCACAAATTAGTAGAACAGTATTTGAAGCCTCCATGATAATTTAAAAAGATAACTGTGTAAGCCTACAAACATCTAAATATAAACAAGATCACTTGGCTGGTTAAAAATCACTATTCATTCACACTTTATCAGTGGATAGTCACACAGACGAGGGTCAAGTACATCAATAAACATTTGGTGAGAAGAACTTTCAACTCTGAAGCACAAAGTGGTCAACCGAACAACAAACAAAACATAATGCAGACAATAATTTATCTTTAATCATAATTCTTCATTTCGTACTCCTTATTGTACAATATATGTTTTGCTACTATAACTGACTTATCAACTTCTCACAGTGGGGGACATTGAATACAACATGTGGACTTTTTTGTTTCCCTTTACCAAAGACATTTTTTAAATTTATCAACTAATATAAGTCACACTTTTACATGAACATTTTTCTGTATCTGGCTAAATTTTTTTAGACTCTCAAAAGAATATTTTGATTAAGCCTTTATGATTTTCATTTCTTTTTACATAAATTACTGTAAATAAATTTCTTCTATTCAATTCACACTAAGTGGCCTTCTTTCTTGTGCACCTAATGAACTAATTTTTATTTTTTGTCTGTATAAGAAAATCACCATACTCTCTAATAAACTGTAACTAAGTTCTGCTCAGTATATTTGCAGTATAAAATACAGGCTGGCCCTGTGGGTGTTGAAGAAACACAAATGTGCCTGAGCAGGTGTCTACAACAGGAATTAGATAGCTACCCTAATAGACAGCCATACTCAGTTATGAATGCCCAGCCATTTACCATCTCTACTGCAAGAAACTACCATTCAATGGATTGTACTTGAATTTGAATTGTTTTGTCTAAAGAAATGAATAGTGATGCTAGGTAAAACTTACAGTTATCTATTGTAAGGAGCAAATCATTTACTTAGCAGCTCCTAAATAATTAAATACAACTTATATAACATGACAGACATACTTAAAGGATAAGCATCAAAAGGTAATCGTAATTGTATTTAACATGGAACATATAAAAAAAAATATTTAAAGAATAATATCAGAATAATATTTACTTTGGAATAACCTTAAAAAGTAAATATGACAAATTGTGGTAAAAATTATAAAGAGAAATGAAGTCAGCCATCAAAGCTTCACAAACATCAAAAAGCAATAATTCAAAGGAAGATCATGAAATCATGACTACCAAACCATATAGGAAAGAAAAAGGGAGCATAGTGTCTCCTTTTTAATAAGATTAAAAGAGAAGAAAGATTACATGTGAAACTCTGTTAATTGAAATTGGCAGTATATATGAGTTTGTCAAAAATACTATAAGTAGACTTAATGCAGATATTAGTATCATAAGAATATCAATGGTCAAAAATAAGAGAAGTGAATAGCTATTAGGAGTTTCAATATCTCAAATGGATAAAAAAATAGATGATTAAATTTTCCCATATTTGCTATATAAAAATGTATGTATTTTGGTTGGTTTTAAACTGACTAAAATATGTCTGGTCAACACAAATCTTTTATGTGGAGTGTACTTTTTTTGTTTTGGACCTGTTAGCTTAATATGTTAATTTCAATTGGCCATGTGTGTGCATATATATATATATATATATATATATATATATATATATATATATATATATATATATGCATGCATATGTGTATATATGTGTATGGGAATTTATACATATGTATTGTGTGTAGTCTGGCTTACTTCCAGTTTTTGGTAACTAGTGTAATTCTAATGTAATTCCTTGATAAAAGCAAGAAAAAAAAATTGAATTGTGAAGTCGCCATTTTCAAGGTTTTGAAAGAGGGTTGGTCATCCTGGCACCTCATTGAATTCCATCTACCAAGTGACTTTGTCTTTGTTTGGACCCCCACTTTGCTAAACTATGCAACCTATTGCATTTGGTTTCTGAAATTGAGACGTATTTATAGAATCTGCCAAACTTTCAATAAATGACCATTGATTCGAGCTTAACAAGATTAATATGAAATTTGAATTGTAAGTAATAAGAAATTCTTTTTTCATGATGTTATTTAGAAATGTATTTTTTTAAAATTTTTATTTTTTTGTGTTTTGGACCTGTTAGCTTAATGTGTCAATTTCAATTGCATATCTTACCTATCTTCTGCCTCCTCACTAACTCTGAACGACAAAACTTTTACTCCCTTTCTTTTTTTTTTTAAATATATATATATACATATATATATATATATATATATATATATTGGGTAAGTATTTCACTGTTGGACTGTCATCGACTAAACTGATTTGCAAAACAAAATAAGACCTAACAAAGGGTGGAAGAAACTCTCAAAGAGTTAGAAAATTTTTTGCAGATGAGTAAAAAAAAATCAATGGACTTGGAACGTTTTGATATTCAACAACTGTGGCCAGTTGAAAATGTAAAACAGGCTAAAATGGAGATTTTGTCAGTGACAATCAAGGAGTTTATATATGACAATCATAGGAAAAATGATAAAGGATGATAAAGGATTGATACTAGATCAAGAATTCAAGAATTATGTTCTGGGATACTACCAATTATCCAAAAGAATTCTGGTAGTCAAGCTGAAAGGAAAGCCTTTCAATATAGCTATCATAATAGTGTATCCACTGACAGTACAAAGTAAAGAAGAAGAAATCAAATCTTTCTACTCCATACTAGACGACACCAAGGCTCACTGCAAATCACAAGAAGTCATAATTATCATGGGAGACCTGAACACCAAAGTAGGCAGAGGAGATAGCTGGAAAATTCGTACTAGGAGCCTGCAACAAAGGTGGAGAAAAATGGGTCCAATAGTGCACAGCCAA
Organism: Acanthosepion pharaonis; assembly: GCA_903632075.3. Classification (NCBI taxonomy): domain Eukaryota; kingdom Metazoa; phylum Mollusca; class Cephalopoda; order Sepiida; family Sepiidae; genus Acanthosepion; species Acanthosepion pharaonis. The sequence goes on from CAHIKZ030004050.1 coordinate 30,584, forward strand.
TGACCAGTTAATAGCCAACACATAGTTACAAGAACATCTGAAACAATTATAGACATGGAGAAGCCCAGGAAGAGAAACTAAAAACCAAATTGACTACATAGCTATCAAGAAAAATTTAGGAATGCAATGAATCAATGCAAAACATATCCAAGTTCTGATGCAGAAGTGACCATCACCCTGTTAAATATAAACAAAGAGTGAAACTATGGAAACTGAAGAAGCCTAACACAGCATTCAAATTGCAATACAACAAACTCATGAGCGACACCCCCCCCAAAAAAAAAAAAATATTTGGGTCGTGTGAAAAGAAGATACAAGGGGCAAAATGGAAATGGAAACTCAAAATAGAATGCACTAAGAGAAGCTTTAGTGACATCAGCAAACAATATGTTCCCAAAGGAAAATGGACAAAGAACAAAAAATGAATGGATCACTGATGAGATTCTCAATATGATGCAAAGGAGACAAAACTCTGCCAAGATATGGAATGGAATACAGAAAACTACACAACAAAATAAGGACCAAATGCAGGCAGGCTAAAAAGAAGAATGGCTAAAAAAAAATGTGCAGAAATAGAGAATTGAGTACCAAAACAAAGGAGATATGCATAAATAAATAAGGGAACTAACAGGACAAAGACATGCTCATCCACAGGCTGCATAAAATCCAAGAATGGAATGCTCATATTAGAGAAGGAAAAAATTCTTCAGTGCTGGAACAAATATATTGGAGAACTCTTCCATGACAAAAGAATTACTGATAGGCCTGAAATTTTGAAAACTGAAGTAGAAGCTGCACTGGCCAAAATTGAATAGAAACAAGGCAGCAGAGCCAAATGGAATTGTAAGAGAGATGCTGACAGCCTTAGATGATTTTGGCATAGACAAGATTACAGAAATAATAAATGAAATCTACAACAGTGGGGATATACTGGAAGATCTAAGCAGATCTATTTTAATAGCACTGCCTAAGAAACCAGGCACAAATGAATGTGAACTCCACTGAACAATCAGCCTAATGAACCACATAACAAAACTCATCATCCATATTCTGATGAATAGAGTGCACAGCAGAATCAGGCCAGAGATAGGACAAGAACAGTGTGGGTTTGTTAAAGACACTGGAACAAGGAATGTAGTATTCATGCTCAGAATGTTATCAGAGCAATAAAAATGCAGAAGGACATGCACCTGTGTTTTATAGACTATGCAAAGGTGTTTGACAAAGTGTGCTACAAAGATCTGTTAGAGCTGCTCAGCAACCTTGACATATTCGGAAAAGACATTAGAATAATCAAAAAACTTTACTGGCAGCAAACTGCCTGCATAAAGATAAAAAATGAGTTCAACAGATATACAAAAATAGAAAAGGGAGTAAGGCAAGGATGTGTCTTTTCTCACCAGACTTATTCAGCCTATACAGCAGGCAATTCTAAAAGAACTGGAAAGCCTACCAGGATTAATCACTGGTGGCCACAATCTTAACATAAGATATGCAGATGTCACAGTGCTGATATCAGACACAGAAAAGAAATTACAAAACACAGAAGGTAATGAAGGAGAGCAAGAAGAAGGGACTAAGCATAAACTACAAGAAGACAGAATGCATGGTCATCAGTAAAAGGATGAACCTGAAATGTGATTTATAGATCAAGGACACTAAAATCAAGCAGGTTTGGAAATTTAAATATCTGGGAAGTGTTCTGACAGAGGACAGTAAGTGTGACACTGAGATTTGAAGACATATTGGGATGGCCAAAGACACATTCCAAAAGGCAGAGGAGGCTTTTGTTAGTAACAAAGAAAAGAGTACTGAACTGCTATGTGATATCTGACAGCAAATGTTGGATGGTTCCTCAAAGATTAAGAAGAGACTTAGGTAAAAAACAATTATTGACATATTTAACTTAAGCAAGTGGATGGCAGAACAGGATCTGGGAGAAATAACAAAAGATTTATTTATAAGAGACAGGAAGTAGTCAAGAACAATGATTGCCTATGTCCTAAAGGGACATAAAAAAAGAAGTTCTCAATGAGGAAATGATGACATACAAATGATTGATTCTCAAATTATATTCTAAATTCAGAAATAAAAATATATAGGGATTTACAAAATAAGATATATTCTAAAGAATTACAAGGTAATTTCATATGTTTAGGATATCACAATATATTTCTTGAGGAAGCATTTAAAATTATAATTTTTATACTAAATATCTTAAGTTGTCCAAATTTTATAGTTGAAGTATTCTTATTATTTGTTAAACAAATCAATCTTTTCAATGTTTGAAAATGTCTTTTGAACTTCAATCCATTCGATCAAATCCTTTCATGAATTTCATCATTTAAAAAATCAAGTACTAGGAACGTATTACTGTACACTATTCTTTTCAATGCCACTGTTATAATCAACATCACAGTTTTTTTTCTGAAGCTGAAATTTTAATTGATATTAATTGGTATTTTTTTTAATGAAACTATCAAGTTTTAAAATATTTTTAAATATGTCAAATGTATACATGCTTTCTTTGTGAGCTTAAAGACATTTATTTAGTTTTCTCAGGTCAAAATTTGAATCATATTCTCCCTGAAGTTAAAATATATTAAAAGCTATAACTTTAATTTTAAATCTCAATCTTTCATGCATTATTTTTCAGATTATCTTTGCAACTGAAAACATTAATTATTAAGAGAAATATTAAGACATTATTTCCTGTTTGAGTAAACTGTCATTGATTATTTTGAGGACAAAATCATAAAATTAGCCAGAATTTATATGAATGTGAATTAATTAATCAGTCATATCAGAAACAGGATTTCTTGTTGCAAACTAATTCTAGTTAAAATTCAAATCATACTAGTATTCAAAGTTACCTAAAATAGCAAATAAGCTTCAGTTACTAACATAAATTATAAACAGTGAGAATCTTAAATATTATCTCTGAATAGTTACATAACAGAAGAGTTAATATATTTGGTTGTATAATTTCTATGCCAATTTATCACACTTAAGACCTACAGAAGGTCTGGATGAATATATCTAGAACAATTAGTCTAAAGGAACTGGAGAAATCCAGATATTAGAATTGCATGTTCAACTTCACATGGAGAATAACACATGGATAGATCAAGAAGTTAAAGTATTTTGAAATTAGAAATAATTTATTCTAGTCTACTTAAATTCTATTTTTTATCAGTGGGTGTTGTTTTACATATGATGAAAAAATCGTGTTTCAGTTTGAGAATAAAAGATGTCATATATGGGTGGAGAAGATCTCCATCCATTCATTTATTTATAAAAATAACTATATTAAAAGAACATAATATAGAATTTAGAAATTGAAGAATTTATTTGATTCAATTCAACAAAACTTGGTTTATTTCATAATTCAAACTTATTCTAAGGACATGTTGCAGACTTATATACTTACCATTGTAGATTCTGATATTGAGTCAATACTATAAATGTATATGTGAACTCTGACCTCTGTTGGAATCTCTGCAATGCAAAATAATGCAAAAATAATAATAATAATATGAAGAGGAAAATAATAATAATAAAAATAATAATAATAATAATAATAATAAATTTTCCTTGAAATTCAGAGATATTTGACTAGAGAGGTAAGGAGAATGAAATCTATTAAGGCAAAAGATGAATGGCTCAAGAAGTGTGTAAAGATAAGAAACACTGTGTGACACAACGAGCATGCATAAACAGATAAAAGAAATAACAGAACAGAAGATGTGTTCTGTCAGGATGTATGAAATCTAAAAAGCGTATGATGAAAATATAAAAAGAAAAGAGACTTTGAAGATGGAATAAATCAACTGGAGAAATCTTCCATGACAACAAAGGCAAGAAACCTACAACAGATAAAAACATAGGAAAACCTGTAATATTAAAATCTGATGTAAGATCATCACTGACCAAGATGAACAGAAACAAAGCAGCAGGATCAGATGGGACAGTAACAAAAATGCCACCAGCTTGAAACAATTTTGGAAGTGATAAGATTACAGAAATATTAAATTAAATATATGATAATGGGAAAATACTGGAAGGTCTTAATGGGTCTGTTTTGATTGTGATATCAATAATGCCAGGTGCAAATGTATGCAAACTCTATTGGAGAATTAGAGCAGAAATCGGACCAGAACAGTGTGGCTGTTGCAGGTTACATTGTGTGTTTTTGTAAGGAAAAACATGTGTCTCCTGGAATAAACATAACAAAAATGGCGGACTCAGTATGTGAGTCCATCTGAATAAATGCAAAGAAACAACAAGAATTAAAACATGTACAAACAAATGATAATGTATTAACAAGAAAGGTATACAAGTGACGAAAACAATGATGTGTGTAACAAATGAATGTGAAAACCTTTTGGTTTAAAGGATATGAAGTGACTGAATGTGTTTGTTGTGTGTGTAGTTTATTCATACATTTCTCAATGGAAAACATGTTTTCCCACAAAAGACTTACATGTTGATGTGAAAGTGGAAAAGGTAAGAAGAAGCTATGAAAAATTATCACAGAGTATTTATAGTGCTGGAGAGCGTCCCCTATTAGCAGTTTTGGGAAAGTAAGTAGAGTTACCTCCACATGGCTTTGTTCCAGATACTGGAACAATACATGTTTATGATCAGATGTGGTCAGAGTTAGCAATACAAATGCAGAAAGACCTTTGCCTGTGTTTCATAGATTATACAAAAAACATTTGATAAAGTGCAACACAAAGACCTACTTAAACAGCTAGGAAAACTTGATTTATATGAGAAAGATATTTGAATAATCTGTAACATTTATGGGGAACAAACTACATGCAAGTTCAGTGAGTATATATGTAATGGAATTGGCAAATAAGATTTTATCTATTTGCATATGTTGTTTATAGGAGAAATAAAGTGTAGAGTAACGAGTTAGACAGGAGGAAGTTGACTACTGATCACGTGTCATAGAACAGCACAATACAGTATGGTGTCGCTGATGGGATGTTTAAATTGCTAGGATGAACCAGAATTTGTTGAGACTTTGATCCACTGTTTTGTAGCCCAGATTAGGGCTAAAAAATTGAAAGCAGCAAGGCAAGAGGGGGAGAAAATGAAATAATCAACCTCTTCCTAGCTTCATCAGGTTGTGAAACTATAATGAAAATTTCTTTTATTGCATAAACCAAACATTTTGAGAATTTTACTTTCATTGAAATTTCAGAAATGATAAAAAGAAATTTATGACCTAAAAAGAAATTTGCCATGGCAGAAAGAGCCAAATTTGTGTCCATTAAACAGAAACAAGATGAATCAATTATAAAATCTCTTCACAAATTTAATGATGCTAGCAGATTCTGTGAATTTGAGAAACTTGGCACTCAAGATTTGACAATTGAGGATGAATTGATTTAATTACATTTGATCGAAGGTATGGCTGATATATTTCATAAATATAATATATATTGGAACAATTACAATTAAATAATTTGTCTCTACCTGCATGTGTGGAAGTTATACAACAGTTGGAATTGATTAAAAAACAATTCTTCTGAGGAGAATGTTGAAACTTATAGCATAAAAAAGGAATGCAAGAAAAGCAAATACTGAAAGTATGAGCATGAAATTGACAGAAAAAGTGTCCGGCTTTTTAAAAAAATGCCGTAACTGCAGAAGAAAAAAAAATTTTCAGTCTATATGCAAAATTAAAAAGAAAATGAACAGTATAGAAAAACTGAAAAAAGAAAGAATTGATGATGTCTTTTTAATACAAAGACTCAAGGAAAAGAATCCTTTTGAAAAAATTAGATTAAATGGCAGGACTTTTCCAATGCAAGTGGATACAGGGAGTGAAGTTACTCTGATATCGATAAATTTCTGGAAACAAATGGGTAAACTGAAATTGAGACAATTCAAGGGATCTTTTATATAAAACTTTCTGCTACTTTTGAAACTTGTGACTGATTTGAAATTATCACACATTACAGTAGTGGAATGTAAAAAAATTCAGGGACTACTAGGAATAGATGCTCTAAAGGTGGATATATTGATTAATCAATACTGTAAAATCAGAAAAAGTAAAAATGGGAATCTTAAAGGAGTATAAAGTGAGCATTCAATTAAATGAAAATTGTATCCCCTCCTATTTTGAATCCCGTAAATTATGTATTCACCTTCTACCTTTAGTGGTTGTTAAATTAAAGAAAATGGTAGAGGATAGAATTTTGGAGCATGTTCCTCTGAGTGGCAGTAAATGGGCCTCTCCCATTGTAGTTTTACAAAAACTTATGAATATGTATTGATTTGAACCTAGGCATAAATCATAAAATATGCTCAGATTTGTTTCCTATTCTTAATATTGAAACCACTTATCCACAAATTATCTGGAATGAAATCTTTTGCAAAAATTGATTTAAAATCTGCCTATAATCAAATACAGATTTAAGATAAATTCGAGGAAATTACCATAATAAACACCTCCATAGGATTATTAAGATGGATGAGAATTCCTTTTGGTATGAAAATGGCAAGTGTCATTTTCCAGAGAGCAATGGGAAATGTATTAACTGACAAGATCAGTAATGATTATTTATCCAGATGATATTTGCCTCAGTGCAATCACTACAGATGAATTAAAACAAAAAACAGAACATATGTTAAACAAGTTAAAGATGCTGGGATGACAATAAACATAGATAAATGTGAATTTGATTGTGATAAATTATCATATTTATTGTATCAGATTTTCAAAGATGGTATTGCACTAGATCCAAAGTTAATTAAGAAAATTTCAGTGGTATCAATGGCTACTAATAAAAAAGAATTAGAATTCATTTTATGATTGGTTAATTTTTATAATAGATACCTATCAAAATAAAGCAACTTAAATAGAACCATTTGACATTTGATATATCTCTACAAAAATTGGTATTGGAAATTCTACAAGATCCAATACTAAGCAAGATTACTGAAAGAATAAGAAGAAACAGGTGGAATAATTGTTCCAAAGCTGAAAGACCTTATAAAGAAATAAGGCATAAATTAATGATGGAAAACTGCTATGTGCAATGGAGATGTGATAGTACCATCAGAAACAGTAAGAAGAGATGTTTTAAAAGGTGTACATGATGATGGATATGCAGAGGAGATTAAAGTGGGCGGCATGGTGGCCAAGGTATTATGGTGATATAGAAAGATATATACATAAATGCCAATGATGTGCAGGAATAAAGAATTTTTGACAGAGGAGAATACACTCATGGATTAAAGAAATGGAACATATGGACCATGCACATATTAATGGCATGGGTCTGTTTCTAATTTTAGTAGACTCATTTTCTGGATGTCTTGAAGCCATTAAAGTCAAAGATAGAAAAATGACTACAATAAAGCAAATATTAAGATTGATATTTTCTAGAAATAGAGTCCCTAAAACACTGGAATCAGATGACACACCAGAATTTTATGATGAAGATTTATGTAAATGGTTGAGGTGGATTGGCTACTTCCCATACAAAGCACCATCATATCACCCACAACCTAATGGGATTATGGAAAGAATGGTGCAGACAGTAAAAATGAGACTGAAGGTATTTTCCCCAAGTAGAGATAATACAGACAGTTATTTACCAAGGTTACTGCTTAGTTATAGAACGATTTCACATGCAGACAGATTGTAAAGCCCATCTGTCTTAATGGAAAGACAAATAAAATCTAAATTAACAATATCTTATTCAACAAATGAGAAGATATGATTAAAAAGACAAAGTAATAACTCTCTCGAGTTTTCTTCATGTAACACAGCCAAAGACCCAGAATTGAAGAGGAATATGTTGGGAATATGTTGGGATGGAAGAAGATCTTGACTAAGAAGAAAGGATGAGTTCTTCAGATCAAGATAATATAATAGAAGACAAGCCTATTGATGATAGTGGGATTGACTCAGATGTGGAAGAAGATGAAATGTGACCAAGATCTCCATTAAAAAGAACAGAACATAAACCTTGAGGGAGAGGGGGAAAGAGGTTGTAGAAGAAATTCAAGTACAAGGAAAGAAATTAAACCTATTTGTTTCAAGGAGGTGTAATGTGATTGGGAAATAGGATTTTATTTATTTGCATATTTTGGTTATAGGAGGAATAAAGTGTAGAGTAAAGAGTCAGATAGGAGAAAGTTGACTACTGATCACATGTCATAGAACAACACGATACAACAATATAAAATTAGAAAGTGGCATGAAACAAGGCATGCTTTCTCACTGGATTTATTTAATCTACACAGTGAGATGGTCTTAAGAGGACTAGGAACCCTGTCAGGATTTATTATTGTTGGACATAATCTTAAAGCATAAGATACACAGATAATATTTTGTTGTTAGCAGACTCAAAAAGGAAACTGAAAAGACTCTTCGACATGGCAGAAAAGGAAAGTCAGAAGAAAGGGCTAACTATTAATTGGAAGACATCAAATGTATGATTATCAGCAAGACAGCAGTTCAGAATCAAGCAGGCACAGAAATTTAACATGTTATGTAGTAACAGATAACAAAATGCAATACAGAAACCTGAAAATAAACTGGAATAGCAAAAGATGCCTTTCAGAATTTAAGCAAAGTAGTAAGGCATAGGAACATTTTGTAAGAAACAAAAAATTGCTGAAATGTCATGTGATATCTGTCCTCCCTTATGACAATGAATGCTGAACCATTTTTTACAGATGATGATGAGACTTGAAGCAACAGAGATGAGTGCTGAGAGTACCATTGATGGAACATATGAGCAGTGAGAAAGTTTTAAGGAGAACAAAAACTACAAGTATACTTATACTTTGAATCAGAAAGAGAAAGTTGAAATTTTAAGGACAAATTATGAGGAAAAAGAGCTTAGGACATACTGAGGGAAAGTGATGGAAAGTTACGACATGGGCACTCTTCTTTCTAAATTTACCCAAAATGATGTGGCCAAAAGTTAAATTGACAATGAAGTGAGTATGCATGTGTGTCAAAGGAAACAACAACATAGTATATTTAAAGATTAAATAAAGCTATTGATTTACAAGAAATATAGTTTTATATATATCTATACATTCACTTTAGAATAACAGCATCGTTCAAGGAATGAAACATTTATATACAACTGCTATTCTTTACTCAGCTAAACTTCATTCTGGTTATAAGAAATTTTAAAAAATAAATCAATGTATAATTGGTTTTAGGCTTTAAATTAAAGAGCATAATATTTGAATGTAATCAACTTTGATACTAATTTATTTCATTTTTACCCAATATTTTTCCAGAAATTAAATCTATATGCATTACAGCGTGTATGTATTTTGGAATATAATAATTTATTTGCTGAACTCTGAAAAGTTGATAAAATTAAACAAAAAGAAGTCAGTTTACTTACCTAGATCAAAATGTGGGGAAATTCGATTATCATATACTGATTCATATGTTAAATTTTGTATAACTTCTGACCTGGAAAGGAATGCAATAGTCATCTTTTTATAGCTTTAAAAAGCAGTAAGTGAAATTCTGCACTTTTGATAAAAATAAGTGATTTTCTGCAAAGGAGAATGTAATGTTTTTGTTGTAAATTAACACACTTATGTAATGTTGAGTCATTTTGAATGAAAACTGTATATTTTTTAACAACTAATCATATGAAGCAGTCAAGATTAAATTTGTAATACACTAACATACAACAATTTTCAACACAAAAGGCAGGGGAATAACAAGAGTAAATCTTCACAACAAGCACCAAAAGCTGAGTACCATGGAAGAAAGGTAATGTTGTGCACCTGATGAGATCATCCAAGTATTATTCATTTAGATTGTTGATTGATTGATTTGTGTTTTATGGCTTACCAACCCTTCCTGGGTTTGTAAAGCCAAAACATATTTTGGATTGTAAGAATAATTCTTTCTTTGTTTTGTGAGTAGATATTGCATTAACAATTTTTGGGAGATAACAATGATTTTTATAGATACTATTTAACCCATAGTATGGGGAGAAGGGCTGGGTTCATACCTTTCTCAGGTCTATTTACATATAAATGAATATAACAAACTCAATTGAAGTTCAAACTCTGTTCTCTATTTCTCATTTAGATCCACTATTACATCACCCATACTTCCTATTCATTTAGAATTCTTAAAACAATGAAACATTAAATACATACATACATACATATATATATATATATATATATATATATTATATATATATATATATAGTGGTATTCGCTTGGAAAAACCCTAGGTATTTTTCGCCTTGGAAGTTGAACAAACCAGTACCCAAGGAAAAATGAGGAATAAAAAAATAAAGAACTAAGAACATGAAATTGAGGCAAAAACAATCATCCAGAATTCAAGCTCAGAGTCCAAAGAAAAATTCTCCAAAACGAGTAAAAGTAACTGCATAAAGTGCTCAATACACTAAGTAGAGCAAACATAACATAAAACTAAAGAGCCAGGTAAACCTACCTAGGTTTCACCTAAATGGGTTGTCAGGGTAAAACTGGCTAGTTTTACCCTGACAATCTGTTCAGGTGAAACCTAGGTAGATTTATCAATGTTCTTTAGGTTTTATATATATATTATATATATATATATATATATATATATATACATTTATCAGCTACAACATGTCCATAGCAGTTTGGTTGAAAAGCATTAAAGCTTTCATCAGCAGAAAAAAAATGTTGTACTCTATATGACAATGCAAGGTGACATATTGTAAGAATAACAAATAAAAAATGGAATGGAAATTGGTTGCCTGTTCTATTCAATCTGCCATATTTATCTGATCTTGAACTAATGGATTATTACTTTTTTCAATCACTGTAAAACACACTGATGGGAAATTTTTCTTTAATGAAAACTAGATTCAAGAGTTCATTGAAAACATTTTCACATCAAAACCTGCAGAATTTTACTGAAAATTTATCAAAGAACTTCCTGATAAATGGCAACAAGTTGCTGCAAATAATGGTGAATATATATTGAATGAAATGTAATTGTACTTTATTTTTTGAAAACTCAAGTTGGTAAATAAGAGTGAAAATTATTTTTGACTGAACCTAATATAAATGTTTGATTAACTGAAATGTAACATCTGCATAAAACCAAAGTAATTTTTATTGAAATAAGAAATAAAACAAATAACTGTCTGTCAGTTGATTGTATATCTGTGACACTGAAGGAATGCTAATAATTTGAAGAAAGAAACAAAGGCTTAAATTGAAAGTGAACACAAAGACAAAGAAGGTAGTATGTGACCATCCCACAGTGTTGGATCGATCTTCCGGGAACCAGACCACGAAGGTCTCTCATCCCGGAATGAATTCTTTGTCAACAGCGACGAGGCAGGTAGCTAGAAGCTGGTCTCTGAGTCGACTTCACCCACAGTGAACTCCCTTGCCCACACTGTGAATTTGATCTCAAGGAAGCCACGTGGGTTTTCGCTAGGTGTCTCTCTGCCAAGTCGAACCAATCCGGACGCGGACGCACAATTGGGTAAATGAAACAGCACCAAATATAAACAGAACAATGCCTGAGTATGTTGTAGAAAAGAAAGTCTTTATATACAGAAGAATTCGGAGTACAATCACCAATTTTCTTCTTCCCAACCCCTGTTCTTAACAAGCTGACCACGGAACGGAAGTCTCGACTAATTTCTTTAAGGGGTGATTTTCATGTTTTCTGGTTGGCGTTATTTCTTCACTCTGGTCGGAGTTCTTGGTTGGCGTTATTTCTTCACACCGAAGCTGCACAGAAACTGACGAAGACTGTCTCTGATTGTTGCGGAGGTTGGCGTTATTTCTTCACTCCAGATAGAAATTTTACAATGACATTAAAAGTAACATCTGTTTTGTGTCAGGTATCCATGAGTGTGGGTGGGTAAAATACATATTCCTTGGATGGCGGCAACTGAAAGGTACTGGTGTGAGGTGCAAGCAAGAAAAAGTTCTTGGGAGAACAAGATGGTGGATCAATGTGTTGCTACTGCCACTCCTGCAAGAAGAGGCCCCCATATTTGGACATGCAACTTGCTTCCCAGGACACTGTCAGCAGAGAGTTCTGATTGGATATTTGGAAAAGCCTGGAACCCCAGATCATGTTGGACCCCACAATGATGTTGGATGAGGGTTCATAAAAATGTTAGACCAGAGGGGAATGAGGGTGAGAAGAGAGACAGAGAGAGAGTAGCAATTGAGGCAGAGACATGCTTCCATTAGGCCAAGAGGAGGTAATCACTTCGCCGATCCCCATGTGGTTTGCTGCCACAAAGAACTCCTAACTCATGCTTTGTTCCAGACTATTAGATAAATTGATCAGTGTGCCCTGATGAAAAAGTGGAAGAATTGAAAGTCTCTATATAACCACAGAGAGAGAGAGAGAGAGAGAGAGAGAGAGAGAGAGAGAGAGAGAGAGACGAGTGTTTTGTGAGCGTTCCATAATTTGCTGCCTGAAGAAACTTCTGACTTAAAGTTTGAAACCTCAACTTTGACTTGGAAATGAAGAACAAAATGTCATAAAATTAGACTACGAGCAAATGGTCGTTAACCTGCATGATTGTAGATTGTTATATGAAATGTGTTCCTGTATAAACCTCAGTTATATAAACCTTGTTGATTTACATAACTTTCTTTTTTTGTCTTATAAAATTGTTCCACTTGAATGACACCAACCCAGCGATATCTGGTGACGATTCGATCCTTGCTTGCCTTGTGATCAAAACAAACACAACGTGGGACAGGGAGATGCTTGGATTGAAGTGACAAAACGGGGTGGTGGGGGTCATGAATTATTTCTGGTGGGGGGGCATATGCCCGCCTGCGAAACCCTGTGTCTCCACCACTGTTTTCAGACTATTTTTGGCACCTTAGCCTGGTTGAAAAATTTTGTTGAGGGTGAGATTGTGTCATCCCCTCCTGTGCTGGCACCCGGGGCAGTCTGCCCCCCCCTCTTAGCTACGCCACTGGGCCAGGACACCCTGCATTATTATATTTGTGACCAATGGATTCACTCTCAGGTGACTGCACAGCATTATGCATCTGAAAAAATCTAAACTGAAACCAAAAAGTAATGCAGCCCAATTCTTTATTCCAAATTCCATTTTAATGTTAATACTGTAGTTTTTAACTATATTGATCAGCATTTTAAGTTCTTTCATAATTATATGCAAATACTTTTATGCTAATCATAGAACATAAAGAGGGTGACTTTTTTTTGTATTTTAGAATTGCTATCCTTTGCTGTTTTTAAGATTAGATTTACTGGCATCATATATATGGCAAGTAGAGATAAAGACTATTTTGATATTTATTGGTGATAAAAATTTATCCCCTGATGGCTGGGTTTATGTTCCAATTTTCTTATTAATTTATTAATCTTTAATATTCTGAGGCATTATAATATCCATTAATCCCTGCCATTACCACAGATAAATAAAGATCTCTTCTGTTTTGATTGTAAGGAAAGGTGAAACATAAAGATATATCAGAGATGCTGTTTGGTCTTTGTGAGAAAAAGAAAACATAATAAGAAAGAAAGAAAGAAAGAAAGAAAGAAAGAAAAAGGAGGTGATAATGTTCTCATGCATTTCATGTTTACTTCAGTAAATTGGAAAAACCTTGTCTGTTTTTAATATATTTATTTATACCCACTTTTTTAAATAATGACCCACATGACTTATGATTGTTATTGCAATCTTTTCATAAAGTTAAGTGCAAATATTTAATGACGCAATAGGAAAATTTACACATGTATTTTTATTTAATCATTAATTTAAGAATTATGATTCATCAAAAATACAAATAAGAAAATCTTGAAGTTTACACGGGTATTTCAAATACGTTATTTATTTGTTATCAATAAAAATATTCCCTCTTTATTTGATTGATGATCTGAAATGCTCACTGAACCAACAACAAGTGTGATACTATATACAAAACATATACACTAAGCTTTTTAAAAGCGTCAGGTGAGAGGAGTAGAATCTCATAAAACTGAAGGATGTATAAATCAATGATTGTGACATTATTATTAATAAATAAAAATATAAAATGATTATAAATATCATAAATAAAATAAAAAAAATATTATTAAAACTATTTTAGATAAAATAAAAATAAATAAGGTTATTCCAGCATGCAACAGGAACCTTTTCCTGCCTGAAAATTGATACTTTGCACCAAAAAAATGCTGAACTCACTCTCTTTGTTATCGACTCTCAAAGGGTCAAGACATCAATCTCTTCTCCTTGACACCTTGCTTGTCATAAGATGAAGTGACTTTTGTCCTTTATTACATGCAACCTTAAAACACATAACTAAAATATCCAAACACAAGTACACAAATATAAATAAAATTATATGATTTTAATTTACAATTTAACATGCTTTAAGTGTTATTTCCTTGTATGTTTTTATTCCTGTGAACACAAGGCTATGCCTGCTGGTATGATGTGAGTGACCCCACAACTGAACCAATGAAGGCATAGAAAATGAGTTTATGATTGGAAAAAGTATGTGACTCAACATCAGGTCAGGCTCTTACATACACTGGTGCAGGAAAGTCTTCCTACTATTATTTCCTTTCATTTGACTTTCTGCTAAGCTTAGATTATATCAAGAATTTATGTTTGGGAACATTCTGAAAATCCTTACTGAAATATCAACCTAGCAATATCACTATACCTACTCAGAAAAAATTGTATAAATGATTAAAATGATGGAATGATAGATATAATACTAAACAATGATAAATGATACAAGTGGCTTTGTTAATTGTTCCAGATTATCATTTTCAATTGTACACAATAATATTTCAAACCAAAAATGATGAAAAGACAGATTTAAAACATAACAAAAACAATTGTTTATTCTTCACTGATACCATGACACAAAAAGGAGTCTGTCTCCAAAGTGCATTGAAAAGTCAGAGTTCAGTTAGTTATAGACCTACTGAGAGAATATTAAATATTTGTTGTAGTGTGCAATGAGAATGGACAGAGCATGTAAGCAGTGATGGAAAATTTAAAGGAAAATAGTAACACAAAGGACAATTGCACTTGAAATTATAAAGAGACAGCTAAAATATTTGGAAAGTTTAATGAGAAAACAGTGCCTGGAGAATTTGACACTCCAAGGACATATTGGAAACAAGATGGCAGAGGGAAACCCTACTTAACAAGCTTATGTAAATGGATAGTAGAACAGGAACTGGTAGTGATAGTGTTGAAGCTTAAATAAGCATGGAATAATACAACACAAAATGTACGTTAACAAAATGTATTGAAACAAAGAATAGGTACACAATATTTACAGTT